>JBBPND010000054.1:0-36059 GCA_038090655.1 Gastroboletus turbinatus
TACATCGTTCCAGCCAACCAAGAGTTCTCTCGCTCAGAGAGGCCATGTCTCTCGGCAGTTTGAAGTAGTGTTGCTGTGAGGCTCGGACCATCCTCTCCTTGTTTCTATCCAGAACTGAGTCAGATTCGTCAGTAATGATGTTGGAGGTAGATACACACCATTCGCTCCTTCACACCACGGAAAAGGCCTTCGAACATCACGGAGTCTGTAATATAGGACGCCTCCGCCTTCCGTCTCCACGGCGCCAGCCTAACATGACACAAGTGAGCTTCCGTTCAGCATTTCTATGCTGACATTGCTCACATCTTTGGAAGATACATCATCCAGGGGAAGAACTCGACCAAATGAGCACCTGGAAGCGCAGCACGCGTCAGTCGAGCAACGAAGTCGTTGATAGCTCTGACTGATTTATCGTTTCCTGAGATAATGGGAGGCTCGTCGTATACCATGGCCATGATGCCAGATGCTGCTGTTCGGCGCAGATGACCGTCCCAGTTGTCTGGCTCTGCCAGCAAGCCGCATGCTAGGAGCACACCTTCCAGGTGCTGTGTAGGATGGAAACGATGTACGACGCCTTTGTTCAGACCCTCGTGGGCGGCCTTGCGGAGACGACGCCAGCTATCACCTGCATCAGCCCGACGGAGCCGTGCATGCGAATTTAAACATACACGTCGTTGTACCGACTGAACACGACTAGGAGGCCACCAGTCATGATATCGGAAGCCACGATGTTTCGTGGCCTATCGGAGTATATGCCAGCACGGCGATCGAGGAGGTCCGCCGCAATTCTTTGCGAACTGATGACCACCATGTGTTGGCCAGCTACGTTGAGGTAGATGATATCGCCTGGTTTTCCCGGTGATCAGACACGAAAGAGAGGGTACAGAAAAGCGAAAGGGCCAATACCGAATTTTTTTCGCAGGTCCGCGAATGTCGTCCATTGATTGTTGGTGATCTGGAGGATATTTCCTAGCAATGGAAGGCCCTTTGGCCCAGGAGGTAGCTTTCGCAAAGGACTATGAAGGTAGGTGACGAGTGCATGGACAGAGACTCCTGCGACGGCGACCAAGAACAATGACTTGTACGTTTCCACCGCGTCAACGACTGAGCCTAGGCAGTCCATATCACGAACTTGAAGAAATTCGGGCTTTGTGCGGAGGTCCATCTCTTATACTTCATCATACCTTCCGTGAACACGGTGATTTGAATGATTCCCAAAGAGGAGCAGGCAGAAGTATGTACATAGCGACATAACTCCATTTGCCTTGGTTGTCCTGGGAATTCGATCTGCTCGGAAGTCAGGTTCTAAGCCTCGCACGACCGCGCGACGTTAATACCATCGTCGCTGCTATTAGTGCAGTCACAGCCATTCAAATAAGCGAGGACGCGCTCAGCGAGCTTGGGGTAAACCAATACGGCAACTTGGCCAACCGATGACCTCTGGAGGCCCATCATGAATAACGGCATCACCCAAAGTTGGAGGTTCTGATAAATTATAATAACCTTATTTTCACATGCTGCGGTGATCAAATTGACACTGGTCCGGCAATCACCGGGCGCAAAGAAAGCTGACTACCACATTGACGCTGAAACAGCTAGCGCAGTGTCTTGAGTATAAGGGGAATGCACTGGCCTTGATGTATGAAAAAGGTACAAAAAGAACGGTTGTCAGGATGATCGCATGGTGCTCAGTTCCGACGGTAATGATCAAGTTACCGACTGCTAACCATACGGCCGACGAAAGGAACGGCAGTTGACAACGTTGCAATGGACATCGTGTCAACTCACGCAAAGCATAATTAGCACATCTGGTGAGAAGCTTTGTGAGCTACTAGTAGGCAGTCGGCCAAGCCCATAATGGAGCGCAGCACGGGGAACCCAATATACATACTTTAGGGCGATTGGATCATTATTGATGGTCATGAGTCATACCGATATCCCGCCGCCCGGGGCCCGTGGATTCGAATGTTGCATAGATAATAATAAAGCATAAAAAATCATTTCAACCCGCAGCGAACGTTCAAAGGCCCTGTCCAAGTTTCACGAGAAATAATTATGTCGAAAACCCTCCTTACGCGTGACATTAACTCACTAGATGTTGTTCATTCTTTCCAAGTGAGCCTCCATGTCCCCAACGTTCCCGAGCAAAGCAATGATACTAAGTGGAGATGCGCATCAACGGTGCCGCTGACAGGCATGGGAGTCGCTCCCGTAGGCGTGGATCGACTGATTGTGTACGCCATCCACTTGCGTCTGTGTGCGGTGAGACGGAGATGAGATGCACCCGCCGGATCTGTACTTGCAGCCGCCCAGTTCCCCTGAACATTGGCTCATTAAAGCGACGACAGCGTTGCTAGAGGTGGTCTCGATCTTGGAACTTCGGAAGAATCAGATGGTAAGGGATCATTCGAGTCCAAGTAGACAAGAATATGTTTGTGATCGATATGTATCAGTCTGACACGCACTATGTATCTCTCGTTTCTGTGAGCCATACACAAGAGAATTTGTGCTAGGCTTCATTCATATATAGGCTGGTGGTTCACTAAGCCCAAGGATCCCAAGCCGGGGCAGTTTTCATTGCATACATGATCACCAGTGACAGAAAGTGGTGAGCTACTTGTGATGAAGGGGTTCGTGCTCTTGCGCAATGATCTCCGGTGCCTCGGGAAAGCGAGGGGTGATCTTGCATTGGAAGGGTAACGGACGACTATGACGTTTGTGATTCAGCTTGAGAATCTGAAGACGAGGAAGGGGAATCGAACACGCACACGACCAAACCCTCTTCGATGCACCCATCCACATTCATCGGTAGCGCTTCTCCATTCTCGTCAGTCGCGCGCTCGATGTTCATGGCCCATAATATCATAGATATATTGATGAAAAGCGAGTTATTGGCCACGTGACGTCCAACACAGATTCGCCGTCCGAATCCGTAGGAAACATGGCTCTCCTCTTTGGTATCCGCGAGAGCAGGCAATAGCTTACCATCTTTGTCAAGGTGGCGGGAAGGGTTAAATTGGGCGGCATCCGGTCCATAGATGTCTGGGTCTCGGTTCAAGTGCCAGACATTAGGAACAAGGAGTGTTCCTTTCGGAATGAAATAGCCATTGTACCAATCATCCTCAGTGGTACGATGAGGCAGGCCAACCGGATCTACCGTGCGCCAGCGTAAGACCTCCCTGACCAAGGCACGGATATATGCAAGCTCCTCGAAGTCAGAGAATAAAGGGGGTCGGGAACGACCGACGACATCGTCGAGCTCGGCTTGAGCTCGTTTTTGAACATCAGGGTGGAGAACGAGCGCAAACATGAACCACGCCATGACTGCTGAAGTCGTTTCGGCGCCTGCCGCACTAATAAAAGACAATGGGAACACAAATTTTATCGATAAATAGAACGTCACATACTACATGGTTCCAGCCAACCACGCATTCTCCTGTTCGGAGAGGTTGTTCCTACCGGCACCTTCGATGAGTGCAGCAGCCAAAGTGGCATGTGCTTCTCCCTTGGCCTATGTTCGCATGTCACTTGAATATCCGGCTTCTGACACTATGAGAAACCTACCATGCGCTGGCGAACAGATTCGAGAAGGTCGCCAAACATCACTGAATCGCGCTCATGCCAATCTTGTGCATTACGTTTCCACTGGGCGACGCTAGGTGATTGGTTTGGAATCAGTTAGACTGATAGCTGGATATGATGCGGACCTTCTTGGCAGGTAACGCATCCAAGGAATGAATTGGACCAAGTGAGCACCAGGCAAAGATGCGCGAGTCAACCGAGTCACATGATCATTGGCGCGCTTTACCCTGGGATCTTGTTGTGATGCAATGGGCTCCGTTCCATAGACCAAGGCCATGACGGACGATGCTGCACTACGTCGCAACTGTTGGTCCCATTCCTGTGGGGTAGAGAGAACTCCCTGAGTAAGGTGTACCGCTTCTGTATATTGTATCGGGTGATAGCGATGAACAGCGGCTTTGTTGAAGCCCTCGTGGACGGCCTTCCGCATCCTGCGCCAACTGAAACAAGAATCAGAAATGGAGTATCCGAGACCGATGACAATGGCATACATATCAGTGTATCCGAGAAAGACTATGACCCGATTACCCGTCAGCAACTCGGCGACGTAATTCCCAGGTCGGCCAGATGTTTTGGTGGCACGGCGGTCAAGAAGATCAGCGGCCACCTTGTGGGAGTTGAGTATGACGAGAGGTTGTCCGAGAGCATTCAGATAAATCATGTCACCTGTGTCGAGGTCAATACTACTACTCTCAAGACGTGTCTAACGATATTATTCGTACCAAATGTCTGTTTCCATTCAGTGAATGTTAACCATTGTCTTTTCCCCAATTGCAAGATATTTCCAAGGATAGGAATTCCCTTAGGACCGGGAGGGAGCTTCCGCCAGGGACTTTTGTAATACCGCAAGACGAGGTAGATTGACGTTCCAAGAAGTGCGAACCATAAACGGTTTGTAGGATGCATGCCGCGTAATCGCAGTACTAGTACGCTGCGAGTTGAGATGTTCAAAGGAGTGCCCAGGTCATTGACAATCATCATATTTCAGTTTCCAGTGTCAGTAAATAATAATACCCACCCAGTGCACCCACATCAACCCATGCTTTGAACTCTGAAATAAAACCCACCAAAGCGCTGGAATTTTGCACGTTTGTACACCGCTGATTCACATCACGTTGAAGCGAAATGGGTGGGATTTCGATCTGGATCCGTTCCCATGACCCAAGTTTGGAGTTTCCGTGACGAGTTCCTGATAACTTATTAATTGCTGTAGAATCAGAATGTGCAGAATTCATTTGCATCATTCTCACCTCTGATACACTGGTGTCACCGAGTGTACGGTATTCAAGTTGTATGTACGGTTTCGCGCGCCGCACACACACCGGCAGGCTTCGGTAAGCACGATGACCTCGGAGCCCCAAACGGGACGCCTGTATTAATCATGATGTTGGCAGACATCGTGATGGACCACGATGGATCAATCGATCACTTACCCGGTGAGCGCTTGAGCTGCTAACCTGCTAAGTTGGTTCAGTGCAGTAGTTCTGAATCCCGATTCTCACGGTCAACGGTTGAAGCAACCGGTCTCTCGGGCCGAGCAGTGCCATCTTGAGCGCTCACAGGCTGGAAAAGTTAAAACCTACCACTTGTCCACATTTACTGCAAAGCGGTGTGGTTGTACTTAGCTCGACTCCATATATGGATCGACTTTCAACGACATGCAAGCAAGCCTAGTGGGTGACACTGATTTTTTGATATACAATGATTTTGTGCTAGCAAAAGATGCTCATCTCCCAGTTCTCTACAGAACTCGTGGAATGTACTATCCAATACCTGGCAATGAATTGGATTTACAGCAGGGCACTATCAACGAGTACGGGTCCAATCTCTGGTGTGCCGTTCTTGCGCTCTTTCGGCATGAGCGATATCCATCTCTTCTCCTTAATCTCCAGGCCTCTATTTCCAAAATATCTCTCGCTTTCAAAGCTCCAGTCATCGTTGGCCCGTACCCAGTGTCCTAGGCCATCGCAATATTCCTTCACCTGTGAATTCAACGGTTCTTCCCACTCAGGAAGTGCCGTCATTGCAGCATGGAACTTTTGCTCGAGTTCCGTGTGGAAGTCTTGCACCCACAACATCGCACCATTCGCATCTGTACCAAATTCGTTCATTACAATCCTTATAATGTTGTGGCTGTCGTCTCCACGGGATTGCTCGAGGTTGTAGGAGACGATATCCTTCAAAGTGATTATATAAGTCGTGTGCGATGCTATTTGCTCACGAATATTACTGACGTTACCGAGACAGAGCATATCAATGGATGCCAATGTCATCTCTTGAATCGCCGGGTGCGAAATAACCTCATCAGGGATGTCAAGGCCCAGTTCTAGCAGAGCAAACGAAGGCTTCGCCCCAATTGTGTCACGTCGGACATCAATATAACTCTTGATATCACGGATACGGTGCCCGCTCCTGTCGATGGCCTGCTGCACGACAGCCTCGAGATATTCATCGAAGGTCTTGATGAACCTCTTCTGCGATTGCTTGCTTGCGTTCTGTATCGTAAGTTCCCAGAATCTGTGGTCGAACAAATATCGTTTCAAGGAATCTCACGAGAGTTGGTAAAGCACTCACTGACGAGCCACTTCCCCACCGATCCATTCACCTTTTGGTCGTAGTTTATGCGGGTTGCGGAGAGCGTCCATTATGACGTCCTTCTGCTTTCGGACCTCGGAGGGCTCGGCCACATCCGAATACTCATCGATAACAAAGAATAAATTCATTACATCGCAGCCAGCTCTAGCGTGCTCTAACCGTATGGCTTAGAACCCATTTGATTATTTAATTGACTTGTGGTTACTTACCTTTCTTCGCTATTGGATAGGCCAAACAAGCAAGGCGATCTACCGAGCATGGTGAGTGCGCACATCAGAGCGCGAGGGCGAGATGGCTTACTGAAATCGCAGCGATTAAAGGCGTGTTGCGCTTTCGGGCTGAAGGCACCGAAGCTCGCAGTCCAAGCAGCAGACTCTTTCTTCACCTCGGCATAGTACGGGTTGATGCGACGAGGCCATGGCCATCTCGCAAGCGTATTCGGGATGAAGACTTTAGTAGGTCCCCTATATCCATTGGCAGCTTTCTCGATGGCGGATTCTTTCTCCGCAGCAAAGCCATTGACAACACTCTTACGCCTCCTGGTGACCAGGGCAGAGACGCCATAGGAGGTGAAGTGAACGATCAAGGCTATGAATGCGCCGAGAGAGAGCAGAGTGTACGTCTCCATACTGGCGAGGTAGAGATTGGTTTGAGCTTGCATAGCTGCCGGCTTTATATTCAAAATGATTTTCAGGCGTCTTGAAGAACAGCCGGGCAATGCAGCATTTACTCAACGCGCTGCTTATTTCCAAGACATGGTGTCTTGACCACTTTCCCCTTACACCAGGCCAGACACCGCATCGAGTATTACCGTTCCGAGTCGTGAAACTCCGTGGGCGCGAGTCTGGAAAGTCAAATTCACGACTGCGAGCTGGGGCGGTTCCAAGCCGATTTTTCAGCGTAAATAGAATGAAATCGACCACATGCAGCCCAAAATCTAGTATCTCCTTGGGGAACCATCACATCCAGTGAGATATACTTGGCGGAGAAGTTGGCGTTCGTGTAAGCATGGTTTTCGCTTCCGAACATATAGTCACAGGTGTGCTAAATAATACCTCAGAACAGCACGTACTCCTTTTCAGATCATGGAGTACGGACCGGAGATCTTGGGCTCATTGGGGCCTAAAATGTATCGTCGGCTCCCTCACAGTCCACGGAGACCTTGATAAAAAACAATGGCAGCCCATTTGTCCGTATTGAACCACGCTCTCGTTCGACACACCCTTATTTGGGATTCCGATGCCACGCAGATGGAGCAGCTAAGTAATTCCTTCTAGTTACTGCGTAAGGTCGACTGCTCGATCTGATCGGTTCATGGCATTCAAACACATTCGCGGGAGAGAACATATTAAGGGCAACCCTGTCAAATACTCAAAACATACCGTGTATGAGTAAGTTAAAGTGATCATTTTCGTCACAAATTTCACATGGAAAAACCCCTTGCATCATGGAGCGAGTTTGCTCCAAATAGTGTCCAAGCTGACTTATAGCAGTGCACAAGAAGTTGATGCTACGATCAAATCGCACAAAGACTGATGTTGTATTTTCATAAATCAACACAAAAATAAAACCCATGGGAAGAGCGAGCGAAATTTCTAGCCCGCTCTAACTAATAGCCCGATCAATCATTATACAACCAGTCATAGCCTTAAGATCCGATGGAACTTGGAACATCCTCGTCATATGTCAGCACGAACACTCACTCGCTTGGCTACACATAGCTGCAAAAAGAATAAGTAGAACTGAGGGTCACACCCAGCCCCGCTCCCGAGGGTTTCCATACGCAAACGACAAACCCCACAGTACCTCTCAATACACAAAATGAGCCGCGAACCTTTCGGCAGGTTGCTGCTGACATTGTTAGTCATTACTTCCGAGTCACTCCAGTCGCACTTTCCCCCGTGAGAAACACTGAGCGGCACTGCGCAGTCGTATATGGTTACTGTGTCCTTCTTTTCGGTCATGAGCATGTCTATCTATAAGAAGTTTGCCGTCGCTGGCGTAGGCAATGTGGGCAAGTTTATCGCGGAAGAGCTAGTAAGCCAGCTTGTAGCAGGAAGAGCGGATGAAGTTACCCTCCTGACCCGAGAGGTAACTATTTTTATTTATATATTTTTTCGCGCTACTGCATCGTTGAAACTGTGACTTACAGAGGTCTAATAATCCGGTAGTCGCAGCCCTCGCAAGGCTTGGAGCGAAGGTTGTACGTGTTGATTACGAGTCGATCGAATCTTTGTCTTCTGCACTTTCCGGGATCGAGGTAGTTGTGTCCGTGCTCGGTTACGCTGGAATCGGGACATCCCAACTCAACCTTGCGGAAGCTGCAAAGGCCGCCAACGTCAATCTTTTCGTTCCCTCCGAGTTTGGAATCCCTCAGCGAGTTGCCAGTGGGGTTCCACGCGCCGACGAAATTGCCAAAAGGCTTGGACCGGTACCTATGACAGCTTTCTATAACGGAACATTTTCGGATATTCTCTTCAAACTTGCGTACGCGGAATGACACTTTGTACGGGGAGACGCATCAGTGCTTATACACGCGTTTTAGGGATTATGGAGGATTGATCCTTTCCAAGGGAGAGGCTTTAGTCCCTGGAGATGGCACGCGTGACGTGTCTTTCACTACTTGTCGTGATACCGGGCGCTACGTAGCGTACGTCCTCACGAAGCTCCCCCATTCAAGACTCGATGGTCGTAGTTTCCGAATCGAGGCTGAGCGTGCCGTGGGTCATCCCTTGCCCCTTCCACTCCCCCGTGACCAAGTTGCCTTGTAGTGTCTGAACGACATTATTGGGGAGTATGAACATCGCACGGGAAAGACCATCAAGGTGACTTACTTGCCAACGAAAGACCTCGAGAAAGCCGTGGCGGAGAACGAGAATGACATACTCAGCGGTATCCGTCTATTATGGGCTACTGGAAAGGGTGTAGTCGGAGTCGAGGCTGAAGTCGACAATCACGAGTTCCCAGACTGGAACCCGACGAGAGTGATAGATGTGCTTCTTTCATAATTTACAGGAGAGTGTTGTCGTTTAGTTGAAACACCATGGTTGGTTGTGGTATGAGTAATCGTGTGACCATTGTTTCCCTTGGTACCAGCTTGGCACAGTCGTGCAGCATTTCAAGCTCTACTGTTAGGTATCCCCATCGGACAACGTTTGTGGCGACAAACTAGTTGATCAACAGTGTTCTCTTAGCATTCTGGGTGACCCTATCAAAGTCCGGGGAGCGATCAAAATTGACAAAGCTATGCCACCCACTTCACAACCGGGGTTCTCATGATACTACCCCCAAAATAGCGATCTTCCAGCGGCCAGTTCCGGGCTTAACATAAGTACACGGTCAGGCGATACAGAGGCTGGAAACCTTCCAGTCCAGCGGGACGCAGTGGAGCACGCGATGCCCCAAAATTTCATTACTTTCATAGAAACGGTAATCAAACATCTTCCCTTCTACTTATATCAGCTGTTCCGTACTTGGCGGGTTGCAGCACCCGGTATGATAGGTGACATTGTCTGGAGTTTGAAACATGACATCAACATCAAACATGGTTAGACGATTCACTGCTTCGCAAACAACCTTCGATGCACCACTTACGAGAAGCGTTCTCAGGGTACACTCGTTCCTGGGAACAAGGCTGCAAAATGGAGCTTCTGTTTAATAGTTCAGATCTAAACATCCCTGCAGTGTGATCCGAGGCGTCACGGTAGTACTAGCTTTACAGAGCGCCGGTTCTGCTTCGTGGTTTTATTCTGCTGCACATGTGTCATCCTTTCATTCTACTATCATGCCTCTCGCTGACTTGAGTCTATCCTCATGGGCTGTCTTGGTCGTTGCTGTTAGCGCCGGTGTTTGGGTGAATAGGGTTCGAAATTTGGCTCGTCTCCCCCCTGGGCCGAAAGGTATCTTTATTTTCGATCATTGCCATCTAATACTAATTCTGTGTCAGGTCTACCATTTGTAGGAAATTTACTGGACCTCGAAGGTGACGCGTTCCATGTACAGGCACGCCGGTGGTCCAAAGAATACAGTGATCGGGTCTCCATGATGGTCGTCCTGCTCCTCCACTAAATGATTCCCAGGTTCCGACGTCGTCTCCGTGACTACATTGGGGCATACGACGATCATCTTGAACTCGGCTCAGGCTGTTAATGATCTCTTCGTTGTTCGAGGATCCAATTATTCCGACAGACCCGATATGCCAATGCTGATCGATCTGTAGGTGGTTTATGAGCCTATCTAACTTATGAAGTCATAACTCGAATAGGGTCGGTTGGGACTGGACTTTCGCTCTAATGCGATATGGGCCCCGGTGGAAGGAACATCGCCGAATCTTCCATAACCAGTTTGATCTCACTTTTAAAGACCACCGAAGGATCCAGGTCCCAGCCGCACATGAACTCGTGCGTCTCTTGGAGCAATCCCCGGCCAAGTTCCTGGATCATCTTGAGCAGTATGTATACATGTCGTGATCACGTATAATATTTTGATATACTCATTCCTACTAGTTACACAGCCCGCATCATCATGAAGAGAGTGTAAGTGTACAAACAGAACGTTGGGCTTCCAATGGTTGCTGAACTGATGTACAGTTATGGGTACCACTTTGAAGATGCCATGACTGATCCATTTGTACTCGTGAACAAAGCGGCGTCCGAAACAACGTCAACTGCAACAGTTCCTGGGACCTTCCTTGTGGACACATTTCCAACGCGTGAGTATCTTCACGTCGGTGTTATTCTCTGTTCATGACATCTCTAGTTAAATATGTTCCGGAGTGGATGCCTGGCGCCGGGTTCAAGAAGAAAGCTCGTGAATGGCGTGCGTTACAGGAAGCAGTGGTGAACCGACCTTACAATATGGTCCAAGAGGAAATGGTATGTTCCTACCAGAGGGGCACAACTAAGCCCCCTTTCTTACATCCTCGTGAAAGGCAAAAGGCACGGTAAAGTCTTGTTTTGTCACGGATTGCATCGAAGACCGAATCAACGGCGCTCGAAATTCGCTTGACGATGATGCAATCAAGAGCATGGCTGCTGTCGTCTATGCTGCAGGTAGGAAGATGTGTCGCATCAGTATTTCTGGCTAAACCCATGACACTGATTTAGGAAGTGACACCGTGAGTCTGGTCCATGATGATCCTCAGACACTTCATCTGAGAGCCTTTCTTTCAGAATCTCGCTACGATGACCTGTTTCGTCCTTGCGATGGTCCTTCACCCTGATGTTCAAAAACGAGTACATGCTGAGCTGGATTCGGTTCTTGGCGGGGAACGACTTCCTACCTTTGAGGACAAGGAGAGGCTTCCGTACCTCATGAACGTTTTCCGTGAGGCTTTGCGGTGGCTCGTCGTCTGTACGTCCTCACGAAGCTCAAGCTTTGATCCAGCTAACCTTATGAACAGTCCCGTTCGGTAGGTCGTTCTTCTCGAACTGCAGTCTTAACCTATGGCTCAGTCCACCTAAGCCATTCCACACCGTGCCACGAACTCTGACACCTACAAAGGGTACTACATCCCACCCGATGCGACAGTGGTAGGCAATAGCTGGTGCGTTGTCATGTTTCCACTAGATAGCGAGCCCACCATTTACGGACGACACCCAGGGCGCTTTTGCACGATCCAGAAGTGTACCCAGACCCAGAAAAGTTCTATCCTGAGCGCTTCGAACGAGAGAACGTACCAGACCCTATCGACTATGCCGCCTTTGGGTACGGAAGACGGTGAGTCACGACGTGAATGAAGATATCACCTTCTCACTCTGTCTAGTTCGTGTGCCGGAAAGAGCATGGCACTCGATACCGTCTGGATAGCCATGGCCATGATCTTATCCGTATTTTCCATCGACGCACCCGTGGACGAAAATGGCACACCTGTGATGCCCAAGATTACGTTCCGCCGCTCCACAATCAAGTCAGTCCATACACAACGAATGAGTGCCCTAAACTTATGCCGTTTGTTTTCAGCCATCCAGCCCCGTTCGAGTGCACGTTCAAGGTGAGGTCGCCGACCGCGCATGCTTTGATTCACCAAGAACTGGACTGGAGCGTAGTCGGAATGTGAGATCATTTATGAAAGTAGAACGAAATGTTTTTGTTAATTTAAATTTACTTTGCTGGTGGAGTTGAGGGCAGGGACACTGACGTCATTACCCCCAACCAGCTTGTATAAATCTAATCGACTCTGACCCCCACCTCAGAAAAATGTCTGCGTTGCGTCCTCTAACTCGACCAACACATCTGCTTCGGTCCCGCGTTGGCGTTAATTCGCTGAATAGGGCAGGATTGATGACGACCAGCCTTCGTGCACAAGCTTCGCAAGCACCGACCCTCATCCAGGATAAAGAAACAGGGTTCGGCTTCGTTCGTTCGAACCCGCGTACTCAGAAGCCCCGCAAGCTCGGCGTGACTGAAATACGCGGCCCGTATTATGCAGCGTACGGAAAACGGCACCTTCAGGACGTTCTTGAGACCATGGGGTACCACATCGATGGGTTCAAATTCGCAGGGGGTTCGTTTGCGCTCTTTCCTGAGCGAGCTGTGATGGAGATGATCGAACTCGCACACGAGCATGACGTTTATGTCTCGACTGTACGTCCAACCCCGGGGATCTGGTGTCGTGTAGACGGTGCGCTCACATATACGCATCGGGTCTTGTCTACTTTCAGGGTGGATGGATGGAGCATGTGTTGACGAACGCAAATGTCACTACCGTCGTCGACCGCTACCTCAGGAAATGCAAAGACATAGGGTAAGCACACTGTCATGCTCTGCCAATCCAGACACGACAAAAACCACGTTTTTTCCAGCTTCGATGTCATAGAGCTCTCCGCGGGTTTTCTTTCCTTCCCGGCAGACGACTGGTTGCGATTGATTGAAAAGGTACAGAGTCATGGGTTGACACCCAAACCCGAGCTTGGAATCCAGTTTGGCGCTGGTGGAGACACGGACGTCGCGCAGCTGGAATCGACGGGAACGAGCGACCCATCTAAAATCGTGAACCTCGGGAAGAAGTTTTTAGACGCTGGCGTGGAGCGTATCATGATTGAAAGCGAAGGGATCACAGAGAACGTACGAAGTCCGCGTACGGACGTCATCCAGGCGATCCTCAAGGAGCTCCCGATGGAGCGCGTCATGTTCGAGGCAGCCGATCCACAGGTGTTTAACTGGTACATTCGGGAGTTTGGGATCGACGTCAATCTGTTCGTGGATCATAGCCAAATTGTGCAGTTGTCGTGCTTGAGGAGCGGGACCTGGGGGATGGCGGACACGTTTGGAAAGATTGTTAGCTATCGCGAGTAAAGTTACAAGTCCAATATTTAGTCCACCCACAGTGGCCTTTCGCTAACAATCATTGGGTTTATGTACATCGTGCGTCCCGTGCCTGGAGGCCTGCCAACCCATCAGCTTGCACTCGGCCGCCTTATCAAATCTCTCACGTAGTAGTTCACTTCCGACAGTGAACTTGACCTGGTGACCTAACCTGAACTCACGAAGAGTTGAGTAGCCTTACTGTACTTTTCACACGGGTTGGCCACGTGCGAAAATTTGTCTCCAAAACACGTTCCATCTTTCATCGACTCCGCTTGCTCAACCACCCGCCAGAATTCGTCGGAAAGGATACCATTCGACTCGCTTACCGCCAGCGATTCTGTTCCGTGTCAACCGATTGAGATCGGACGAGTTTTGGTGATTTCGGTATTTTCAGGTTCGGAGTTCCATACCTCACGATGCTACTGACCTCTAACGACCTCGCAGACATGCGGAAAGGCCAGCAAACCAGCCCAGAGATGCAATGGGCTATTGTCCGACTCTCGAGGATCATTCCGAACGATGAGATTAGTATGGGGCTGGATGTATCTACTCGCACCATCAGACGAGTACTTTCTCATTTTCAGACACATGGGACAATCCCAGAGCATTCCGATGCAGCAGAGAAGAAGGGAGACGAAGGTGAAAAAAAGCCCAACAGGCATCTGCGAGATGTCGATGTCGAGGTATGTGATAAATTTGTCTATCTTAGCATGTTCTCATGCAACATCACAGTTTCTTCTCGGAGCCATTCAGAAGTCGCCCGATTCATATCTAGATGAGCTACAGGAGATGCTAGCATTATCATGTGGTGTTCGAGTTTCACGTGCCACGGTCTGGCGAACGCTGTGCAGGGCCGGTCTCACTATGAAAAAGGTATGTACTCAATTGAACGGTTAGTAATCACTGGAGCTCCTGGGCCCGCTAATCAGTTTTATAGATCACACGTGTTGCAGTTGAGCGTTCTGCTGAGAAACGCCGTGAGTACATTGCAAGAATTGGCAAATATGAGCCTGAACAGCTTGTATTTGTTGACGAAAGCTCTGTTGATCGTAGAACAACATACCGCGGACGTGCATGGTCAATTCGAGGAACCAAAGCACAACGCAAGGCATTTTTTGTACGGGGACGTCGGTATGTTTTTTTTTTTCAGCATCGAGATTGTCGTTAACTCTATAAAAGCTTCTCAGTTCTTCCAGCGCTATCTCTAAGTGATGGTATCATGCATTGCAACATTGTAGAGGGGTCATTTTGTACCGAAACATTTTTCGATTTCATCAAAGGTCTACTTACGAAGATGCAACAATTTCCAGCTCCAAATTCGGTCCTCGTCATGGACAACTGCAAAATCCACAAGCATGCAGACATCCAGGAAATGATCGAGGCAAGGTAAGTCGTATTGTATATCATTATGGTTGTGCCATCTCATCATTGCACAGTGGAATGCGATGCGAGTTTCTTCCACCATACTCTCCGGACTTCAATCCTATTGAACTCGCCTTCTCGGCGATGAAATACCACTTGCGCCGAAATGGTGATTATACGCGGTTGGCAATGACTCGATTGGAAGACAAAGAAATATATCTCACTTTCGTGCGTGCATTATGTACAATCACACCAGACGATGTTTACGGATGGTACTCTCACTGTGGATATGTTTGATTATGTCCAGTAGTGTAGTTTTTTTCTTGTCAATCAAGTCTTTTCCTCTCGTCGACGATCAATACATGATCTATAAACTAGTATAGCACGTGGTAGGTTTAGTCTACCAAATGTGCTACTTGCACGTGGTGTGGTGAGCCCTTGGACTTGAACATCCACATCCTCAGGCTCCCAGTGGCTTCGTTGTCAGACTCGATCCGTACAATGGCAGTGGGCAAAGGTAGATCTCATATTTTCTTCAATGGTTTCAAATTGCTTATAGTACAATAATATTATCAGGTGTGGGAGAAAAACACGCCGGGACCTGTGCCCGTTGTAAAAAGAGGAAACAAGGTTGCCAGTACTCACCTGGAAAGCACGCATGTCGGCGATGCATAGGTGGTGGATTTGAGAATGATTGTGTTCCAGCCCCAACCAATCGTTCTCGATCCACAAGTGTTCCACCTTGCAACCTTCAAGACTCAGCAGGGTCGCTAAGCCTCAAAAACGCGGGTTGCAAAACCAACCATCTACTGCAGAATTGACACAACAATCTCCTGAACCGAGCCGGGATGCCAAACGTCAACGCCAATCTGGATCTCGTTCACGCTCTGGATCGAACACTAAGTTGCTTGCCATCGAGTCCCCACCACTGCCGTCTCAGGCTAATGCACTCAAAGCTATAGAAGAGGAAAATTATGAATACCACGACTACTCTCCTCCTGATCCCGAGTCTTTTTTTTTCTCAAATCTGCCTGCCACACAAGCAAGCGAGCTTGTGAGCACGATGACAGGTGTTCTGTCGGATAGGGAGATGGAACAGTCGGATAGGGAGATGGAAGTTGACGACGAAAGCCAGGCTGAAGAATATTTTGACCTTAACTTGATTGATGATGGCTCAGGCGACTCAGACTCAGACTCGGGCGACTCTGATGAAATGGAACACCGAGTTCGAGCAGCGCAGGCTCGGACTCGGAAACCCCATGAGATGGGCTTCGCCAAGGGAAAGGGAAAAAAACCACAGATACCAACCCGACTCCCTTCAACAAAAAGAATGCCTGAATCTAACGGATCAAAGTCATGTGATCCTGAAACATGTTGTAAGTAACAACTTCTATCACAATACACCATACTCATGTTGTTGTTTTTGACTAGCTTTTGTGATCCAATGTGCAGTTCGTCGAGATGGTACCAATTCCCCTTTTACGATACCATCTGAAATTTCACTCTGTGATCTCCGCACCACTGTCGCTGAGAAACTCAATCTCTTTCCTGATCATGTCATTCTACGGTACCGGCTGGATTCTGACAAGCAGAAAGATGGCGCTACTTCCATTCAGACTGGCGATGAACTCAATCTCTTCAAGGCTCGGTTACGAGCACTTGTCGTACCACAGCGCCTTACCAATGGAAAGCCTTCAACACGCCCCATCAAAAAGGTCACAGTATATTTCGAAGCCGTTGGTGTTGATGGCCAAGCCAGCGGTAATGCACCAGCAGGAAGTTCTGGCGATGGGCGTGCTGCTGTATGTACTATGTAGTATCATCATTCATATATTCAAGCTAACCATTCCCCCTTACTGCTACTAGCATATGAATGCACGGACAGCAGCAGGTGGCAAAGCAAAAGGTTCAAATCCGGCATCATCCAACACTCTCAACGGAACAAATGAGCATGAAGAGATGATCAGAAAGCTCCATGAACGTTGGGTGTGCCAGAGGCATTCGAAAGGACCTGAAAGCCCAACCTATTGCTATTCCCCGGCAGGGGGTAGTGTCTGCTATCCACTTACCCATTCTAACATAACGTTGTGGGCAGCAGAAATAATTGGTGGAACGGCAACGATTGACGACAAGCCCTCTTCAATCCACTTCCATGACGCAAAGCCTCGGAATTGCATCGCCACAAATGTCACTTTCCCCCAGCAGCCAGATTTTGGCCACCCAATGGGCCAAATGGGGTTCTCGGGTCCAGGTGGACCATATGGTGGTTATGTTCAACCCCTTTTCGTATATCCACCATGGAATCCCCCTGGGTACCCACCTAGACCTGGTTCCAGACTGGAATCTCAGCAAAGCTCACAGCGAGGTCGAAGCATATCACCCATGTCTCAGGGTGCAACTTCGTCCAGCAACAACACACGTGCTTCATCCCCATTTCGGATCAATGTTGATATATCCGAAATTCCAGACATTATTTCCTGGTTCAAATTCCTCGATCGCCACGACCAACGCAATAAAGATGGGATTACATTCACGCCATTCGGGGATATTCTGAAGGAAAGGGGTTTCACTCGTTTATCTCAACTCATCCCGCCGGTTGTCCAGCCTTCTCATCTAGAAGAATGGCTGGGAATCAAGACGGGCATTGCATTTACGATCATGCAGTACATTTTAGCTGATTTGAATGCCATCAACTCGGGGAAATTGGTATTCCCTCGAGACGACAGTGCTTAGATCTAGTTTTCGTGTATTTCACACATCTATGTCTCAAATATATAATGGTTTTGAAGAAATGACTATCGACTTGGAGTACAGAATGTCTTTTCACTGGACACGGACAGTTCTATCAGTGGGAGGCACATTGACCTTGTTCCATACAATGAGATTAGCAAGGGCATGACGACCTACACACACAACCAGACGAGTACCTCAGGCTGTTCATTATCTACTGTAATTCAGCATTCACCGAAGCCCCTCATACACCTCCAATCGGACACTGATTGTCGGCCTAGATTAGTCCATGTCAACCAGTCTTTCGACGCCATAGCACATCCGAGTCTAGTACTCACCTGAATATACCATGTTCATTATCTGAGGAGTGATTTCAGCGGCATTCATTGCATTGGGAAGATCTTGCTTGTTGGTGAAGACTAGAAGCTCATCCCGAAGCTCGTCCTCGTTCAGCATTCGTTGAGGCTCCTTGTGCGCCTCCAGGGCACATTCCTGGTTGTTCGGGGTGGTTCCTTGCGTGCTGTGGAGGTTGAAGTGCTGGAGAGTTGGAGTTTGTCGGATAATGGTCCATTGCATCTCTGGGCTGGTTTGCTGGCCTTTCCGCATGTCTGCGAGGTCGTTAGAGGTCAGTAGCGTCGTGAGGTATGGAACTCCGAACCTGAAAATACCGAAATCACCAAAACTCGTCCGATCTCAATCGGTTGACGCGGAACAGAATCGCTGGTGGTGTGCGAGTCGAATGGCATTCTTTCCGACGAATTCTGGCGGGCGGTTGAGCAAGCGGAGTCGATGAAAGATGGAACGTGTTTTGGAGACAAATTTTCGCACGTGGCCAACCCGTGTGAAAAGTACAGTAACAGTTGAATGTCATTGAAGTGAACCTTCAATCCGTTGTGTCGGTCTGTTCTTAGTACCCACGGCGTGGACGTCCGGTCCACTGCTACTAACTAACAGACAATGCTTGTAGTAGGACGTACGACCGTTGGTCATTCAACAGAGTCCAGACTCCAAGTCTAGTCTGATGACCAGCCCATTTATGAAGCAAGCGTCGCGGGCCGTCGATGTGCTGGTCACCATCAGACTGTCTGGACTCCGCAAGCGACGCCCATTGCAGATTTGGTCCATACCTCGTGCCCACTTTGACTCGAATCCTATCATGCCATTCCAACACGAACCAACCTCGCCACCAGCCTAGCTATTGTTGGGGATTTCAAGGGACAATGTCAAACCGGTCCCACTATCCCCGGACGGCACAGTTTAAGTAACAAGTTGCCGATATCCTTTTTAAACACGCTTACCGTCGCATTCAGGCACGCGGGACTGCATACCCAAGCTCGCCACCTACGATGCTGCGCGACAAATCCTGGAAGCGCACTTCTCCGCCGGAGACCCCGAGTACTCCAAACGATGTCAAGCCGTCCTACGAAGAACTTATGCTTGGTGTATGGCGCGTCCTGGTCGTGAACGATTCACGTTTTTCGATGTTCAACTTACGATGGGAGAACCTCTCTACAAGCTTCCCGCTCCTTTGCCGTGCCCTCTCTGACGTATACACCATCAGTCCTCGATTGTTTGCACTTGAGATGATGACGCACTTCTGGTTTGCCATCGAGGGGCCACTCTCGCTCTATTTCTCTAATAGGCTGTTTTTCTTTGTGAGTGCATTAAGCTCTCCGAGCTCAGGGCTAACTAGTGTTACTAGATCGAGAAGAGGATTTCAGGAGGCTTCGCTAATGACCAGATACCCATCGAGTTATGCTTTGCAGCGATATCCAGAGTCGCTTGTTCTGTGTTGAGCGCCTATATGAGATGGTCATCGTGAGTTCATGACGCTGTCTTGTGAATATAAACGCACCTAGGGTTCTTCGACAGACGATATAATAGGCACGCGTATTCTTCACGTATCAATTATGAATTCCAAGCTCGTGTCTTCTCTGGTGAGTTGAAGACCATCATAGCCAGAGGTATCTAGTTTAAACAAGGACAATCCTAGCCAAGTTGGCTTGCGATCTGCCCACTTCTCAGGGTGAGTGCCTATTCCATCATCCAGTGTGAGTCTGTAGCTCATGATTACCTAGACTATGTCACATCCAACATTGACACTGATGATGTATATCGATGTTTGGAGCAAGGAACCGCGCTTGTGAAGAATGTGATATCTTTCCTTTTGCACCTCCGTTTCATTGCACATGTCATTGGGAGTGGCCTCGATGATGGAGGACCTGTATTCCTTGCTCTATGCATGCTTCCTCCTTTGATGAGACAATTTATGTCGAGTGACCTCTGGACAAAAGGTGCGATAGATGATGTGAACTTGATTCCTTCCACTGACTGGCTAGTTCGTGTTGCGGGGGTTAGCCTATGTGGCCAGTGCGGCGAACAAGTTTTACATTCGCAAATCTGCC
Source organism: Gastroboletus turbinatus (assembly GCA_038090655.1). Taxonomy (NCBI): domain Eukaryota; kingdom Fungi; phylum Basidiomycota; class Agaricomycetes; order Boletales; family Boletaceae; genus Gastroboletus; species Gastroboletus turbinatus. The sequence continues at coordinate 19,983 of JBBPND010000054.1, forward strand.
TTAGAAAAGCTTGTCGAGGCCACGCTGAAGCAGGAGGTTATGGCAGGAGGTGTAAACAATTTTTTAATGAATGGTAGATCTCCACCTTTGTCAGTGGCTGCTTGCCAACAACTGACATGCCCTTTCTACACATTTCAGAATATCGCAAGGCAAAAGATGGCCTCGGAGGTACCCCTGACACTCGACCCGAAGCGTTGTACACGCAGCAGCGTGAATCATTATCGGATATTATCATGAATCTTTGTTCAGATACTCCGACAGTAAGTCGCCTTCCACCACCTTCCACACAATACTTACTTCGATTTAGCTTTACTTTGCTTTCCTGGGACTCATCAGCCCTTCCAAGCTGTCCATCGTCCAGTTTGCTGTCCTGGACCAAGCTTCGAATTCCTTGCGCTCGACGTTCACGTCGATAGGATTGGATATGGACTTTTGGCCAGGCCAATTTTCACGGTTGAAGAACGTGTATGCTGCACTTGATACCAAGAATAAGATGAAAGACGGTGAAACTGCGTTCCCGCGTCCAGGGTACGAAGCTAGTGCAGGGATGGGCATCGAAGTACGGTAGGTTGATCGCATCCTTGCGAAACACGCTGTATGAAAACTCAAGTTTGTGCTCTCAGAAACGTATCTTTCTCCTATCCTAGCAGCCATTCCGAACGCGCGGCCCTCTTTGATGTTTCGTTCACCATCCAACCAGGTCAGCTCGTTGTCATAGTTGGCACCAACGGAAGTGGGAAATCGACCATCATCAAGCTATTAAGTCGATTTTATGAACACACTTCGGGCAGCATACTCGTAGACGGTATACCAATTGAAGAGTACCGAATGGAGGAGCTGCGGAAGGGTATCGCGATGCTCACTCAAGAACACCAGCTATTTCCTCTGTCCATCGAAGAAAACATCAAACTTGGCTCGTCAGAGGCAAAAGCGATGGATGACCAGCAAAAGATCAGGGAATCAGCATTGGCTGCCGGTGCGGAAGGCATCGTGAAGAACTTCTCGGATGGATATGACACCGTGCTGGAGCCTGTTAAGACTGGTTATCTCAGCTATGCAGGTCAGGGAAACAGAGAGCTAGAAGCCATCCAAAATAAATTGGAGAAACCGACAAGCATCTCAGGTGAGTGGTCACTTGTCGATTTGTTTTCACCATATTCAAACTTTTTGATTCTGCAGGAGGGGAGAAACAAAAGCTCGTTGCGTACGTCTGATCGTAAAGCACTTTTGGTTGTCGTCACAACGGTATCTCATTTTCAGTGCTCGTACGTTCATGCGCCTCTTCACCTCTCCCATCAAGCTCGTTACTGTAGACGAGCCCAGTTCGGCCCTCGATCCCGAAGCTGAATACAGACTCTTTGCCAACCTCAGGCAGGAAAGAAAGGGTCGAACGATGATCTTCGTGACGCATCGGTTCGGACACTTGACGAAGCACGCGGACCTAATCATGTACGACTTCGTTTCCTATCTTGCCGCTTCCAAGTATCCACATATTTGCGCCTGACGAACTGACCATGTCTTTCGCGTCACGATAAGTACTGATGTTGGTGATGTTTTTTTTTGCTTTAGTTGCATTAAAGAAGGTGCCGTCGTCGAGACTGGTACCCATGCAGATTTATTGTCAAGGGGAGGGGAATATGCACATCTGTATAATGTCCAGGCGCAGGCGTTTGCGACTGCCTGAGCAAAGAGAGCGACATGACACCGTGCTCAGGTTACACATAGGTTGGTGCTGGTACGCGCAATTCAATCGTAGCCAGACGTCCAGCCTCACATACTCAAACATGGAGACCAATTTTCATGTCCTGTTCGATTCTGTACATATTCATTCGCATCCGTCAGAACCCCCCACGACATCAACAAGTCGAGAACTCACTCCTGGAATATGAATATGCCCGTCAAGAAGTTCTCCACCTTGCTAGGAACCAGATCAACATGGATCTCAAAAGGCTTTTTCAAAGCCACACCCTTTACGTCCGCTGTCAACCCAGCACCACCAGCGCTCTTCCCCAGTGACACAGAGAGATGGATAGAGGTGATGTTAAGCGCCTCAGCTCCGGCGACGACGATCGCTTTGCCAATATTGAGGACGTTCTGACCGCCCTTCTCCGTTTCAGATAGCAATTCCTTGGCGGCGTTGAGGCCCTTTGTGGCGCCTTGCGCTGTCGCCAGGCGGTCGTTGCGGTCTCAAAGGCAACGTACTCCACGCTCTTGACAAGGTCTGCAATTGCTTTGTTCGCATCCTCGAACACGACGTCATCGGTGCGCTTGTACGCGGCGAGGGTAGCCTTTGCACCATCGAACGCGATCTTCTCGTTGCCGCCTGCGTGAGGTGGTCGACGCTGATCAATGCCAATTGGAAATCGGAGACGAGGGCAGGCCCAGTCTGCTCCGCCGAGTCGAGACTTTTCTGCGCCGCATCCAACGCGCTCTTCTCCGCCAAATAGTTGGTCGATTTCAAGACGGTCTGTGCAACATCCAACGTACCCTGAGCGATCTTCAACAACGCCTCAAACGATGCTCCCTGTGGTGAGGCAGCGATAAATAGAACATTCTTAAGTGCGAGATCGAAATCCGTTCTCTTCAACCTTGGTTCAATGTTGGAGAGCGCTAGCATACTATCCGAGGACGTTAACTCCGCATACACGGTCCATTCACTGGCATTCAGTGCGTTTTGGAACGACGTGAGGTGCGGAAGGGTAGAGATGAACTGCAATGTCGGTCTTGAGAGCTTCGAATTTGACGCCCCCATAGATGGTGGCGTTGAAAGACTTGGTCCTCGAAACGGGTTGAAGGTCGAGCTGGATATATGCTGAATTAATGGTGACATCTCCTAGCTGTATAGTTCCAAGCTCGGCATGAATGACGGAACCGGAGGAAGAGAAGCTAAGGATAACATTCCTGATCCGTAACCGGCAATACTGACGTTGGCTAACGTCGCAGAGAAGCCCTTTCCGGATACAATAGAGAGATCAGCGGACCCAATGGACATATCAACATTTGGAGCCTGAAGTGTCTTATGCTGGACAGCCTTGTAGAGCTGTTGGAGTGACGAAAGGTCAAATCCTTGAATGTTCGCGTGGAGGGTGCTAGTGCCGCCTGACATGTACGACCCCGTGAAATTTACGATGGAAGTCTGATATTGGAATTTGGCTGCGATGTCCAGTGTAAGGTCTTTCCACGGGTCGGAGAGAGGCAGGCTAGGCGAAAATGTCACGGAGTCGAACTACGGGAAGGGGCCACAAGTCAGTCGGGTGTCATCCACTGATGAGGAACATACCACAAATCCTTGCGCACCCAGTGGGTTAACACCCGAAGGGAGACCCGCAGTGAGTCGCACCGTTCCACTAACATCGTTCAACGTGTAATCCAACTCCATGGGCAGGACGCTCCCTCCGGGAGGGGTCAAGTTAAGCGTTCCAAATACCTCAACATTGTGGGTGGCAAACTTGTTCGGACTGTGGTGAAAAATAAAGTGAACGTCAACGCTCGTAATTTGTATACTAGGGGTAGCTGCGTAGACATGTCCGACGAATGAGCCTTCGATGGTCAATGTATTGATGATTAGAAGGCCATTCTAACTCTGGTTGGGACCGAGGTCCGCGTGTACACTGTATATGGACTGTGGGATCCTTGACGGCTAAAAACTCCGATAAGATAGAAGGCAACGATCCGAAGCACGAGTCAATAACCAGATCGGCGTCGAGATCATACCCAAGATGCTTGGTCGGATCATAAAGGTAGTTCTGGTGGTAGATGGACACATTTTGTAATCTGAGATCCGCCCCAAATAATGCCCCATCGAGTGATGGGATGAGCTGAGAGCGTCACGGAGCCTTTGATAATGGCGCGCTGGATGGACGGCGCAGCAGATCCCATACTGACACCTGGAGGCGGAGGACCGTACCAGATGTCGAGCTCCGCAGTGACATCCCTGTTGCCAAAGAGTTCGATGGTGCCGCGTGCCACAAACTCGCCGGGGGATGCTGTATCATCCTTGGACTGGAAGATAGAAGCATATATGCGCGGTTAATAGGCCCTCAAAATACTCACGGAAGAAGTGGAGTTGTCAGAAGAAGCGCTGTGCACAATCAAGTCCTTCACTTGAGCACCGGCGACAGTGACCACGAACTTTTGCGCTGCGACCGCCTGTATCAGAAGGCCATGTTGATTAATGGGCTTAGGAAGCGGGATGGATGTAATTGGGAGAGCTGTCAGTGGTTTGGTGACCTCGCTATCCAGCACGGGGTGGTTGATGATATTGGTGGACGACATATCGAAGGCACAAACATTCGACTGCAGCCGAAGATTGGACGAGAGTCATAGAAATTGCTACCGTGGGCTCATGTATCTCAAGGCGGGACAGCGCCAAGGGGTTGAAGGGATGGATCCCACAACATAAACATGCTTCCTGTCCTCTCGCAGTGCGGCGCAACAGAACCAGGATCCCTTTGAACACTGCCCGCCAAGGGCCCCCCATAATGGGTTAAGTCCTACTCCAGGGGACATCTCGGAAGGGACTGACAACTATTAGATAACTGGCGATGAGTGAGCGGAAGGAACGGACGTGAGAAGTAATTCTGACTTACGGGTGGTTATGCGTCTGCACATTTTATGTAGTATAGTCGCCAAGTGAGCGCCGACAAACTTTTTGGCCTTAAAACTCGGCAGGCATCACGTCAGATTGGCAAAACCATAGGTCCTGCGGGGACTAGTCTGGTCACCAGACTTTGACCAGACTAGGAAGGGATATAAGCTGTCAACGAAACCCCTCGACATCCTAATCTCAGAATTTCGTCACTGATGCGGCGAACACGAACCACTATACAGGAACAAGTGTAGACAGGCAGGTTCACCGGTGTAGTAGAACGACACTTGTAATAACTTACACGGCTCTCTGCTGGCCGAAAACTAATGACCCAAACCCGACGTGATACGTCGCACTAACACTCAAGTGATCACGCAAAAACCACCTGGAAACACAGGTGAAAACCACTACAAGCACGGAATGAATTTGAAAAGCCTGACCCACCTTCAAAATTGCGCGATGTCTAGCATTCAAACATTAGAAGCGATGCTCTTGGTTCGCTTTGGAACCACTACCAGCCTGGGCTCGGTGGGTCAAAACACACCTCAGCTGGGAGAATGAACGAGAATGTTGTCGCTCGACGCTTTCCAATTCCACAGGCAAGGAGGATTTCCCTGGTCCCAGGGTCGCGTGACAGAGCAGCCTCTCATACAAGCGACGAGCGCCGTTAGTAGCCAAGCAAATTCAATATTCATTCGTTCATTCAAGCACTGCAGGCATATTCGTCACACATAGCAATGCGCAGGCGAGCCAACCTTGCCCAGGTCTATGACGAATTTGCCGAACCACGACATATTAGCCAGTTTTGTAGAAATACTCCCGGCGGTGTATCATATGATTCATATCACACGTCATGTTAATATTTTCCATCGAGAACCATATTTTTCACTAGTATTCATATTCTCATGACGCTGCAACGCTCGCCAAGTGCAGAAGATGGCCCTATAGAGCAGGTACTTCAGTGTTTTCATATTGCGACCAGATATTAATTTAAATTTATTATTTCGGGTATACCTTATTTAATGCTACATAGTAGGATTTGTTGCCTCATTATTGTTACCAACATGTGAATTTCCTCGATTAACCCGACTTAACCCTCAGTGAGTGCCAGCGGATCCACTTATATATAAGTAATTGCGGAGCCACAGGCAGCATGGTGCTAACTCTGCTCGATCGTTATAGCTCATTCTTCAAGCCATTATTGGGTATTCTGTCATAGATGTCGTGCGTTTCAGGCTTTCAGCGCTTGCCTGTGAGAATTTTCTTGTAGCAAAGTCACTGCGGACGCGTAGCAGTGCGGATGGCAACACAGCCAGCACAAATCACGCCCGAGTCTGATGGAAATTCTCGTCGTAGCGACTCCATGTACGTTTGTGATTGATCCAGAGAGCGTCGTGCGAATCTTTCTGGCTCACGCCCAAGGCACGCTGTCCCGCTCTCCCGGACTCGAAATGGAGCCGTGTTCCTGATATGATCATTCACACACACTGGATTTACCTGAGTCCGGTGTTTTAAAATTATCGTCGTACATGATAGGTGTAGTGTAGATTGAGATCCCGACTGCCAGATGCTCCCGCGATTCGGAGTCCGGACTGTTGTGGCCACCACCGCCACATCCCGGTTACGACGTTTCTCAATCACATAACTCCAAGTTTTCCGCACCTCATGGCGGTCCAGTAAAACTCACAGGTGGTCCTACAATGAAGTTTCGTTGATCCGCTAAACTATTCAGATGGCCATTTCCTGAGCAGTGGGTTATTGAGGTCCATGTTCTATGCGTGTTCTTGAGGCAAACCAAATGATCGACATCTCACCATCTAATTCTAGACTTTCCCACTTCCTCCAATTCACTCATCTCAGGCAACCCAAGCCACAATGATCCAGTATTCGTTGGTTTTTAGGTGACGTATTGTCTCATTGCAAGGCACCCACATTTTGTCGTTTACAAGATCACCCAAGAACGCGAAATCGTAAATAATGTTCTCCAGGTACTCGCTTCCATGCCCTTCGTGTATTGAATTTCGTACTCATGTGGGAAGACGAACAGATTACCGACAACGTGATGCATTGTCTATTGGGAGAACTCAACAATCTTTTTCAGCTCTGTGTGCGAACTGCGACAAAACCCGAGAATTTAGATGCTCTGCACACAGTGTATCGCTTTCTTCCAACGGCTTTGGCAAGCGCCGCTAGGCACCTTTCACATTTCAAATATAGGAGCACTGTCCATGAGATCCTTTCACGTCGGGAATATCAAATCTTAACCAATCCCTGAAGAAAGGTCGTCCATGTTGCCGGATATTGGATATCGTCATCGCCCTGATGATACTTAGCCCGTCGAGTCGGTTCATTGCCATTCGGCGGCTGCATAAGTATTGCAAGTCTTCAACCTCAAAATCGTTTATTATTTTCACTCATCTCTCCTAATTTCCAACGCACTTCACAAGATGAAGTCGTTTCGCACCCTCACAGCACTCGCATTCGCTGGGATGTCCCAAGCTACTGTGACCCCACAGTCTTTCGCAGCCTCCACCTTTGATGTAGTGATTGTTGGAGGTGGAACGGCAGGTCTTGTGCTCGCGAACAGACTCTCGGCACAACAGCTCCGTGTCGGCGTCATCGATGCCGGGTCATACAATGAATCAGGTGATCCTGTCATCGATATGCCATATGGCGCCAGCATCTACCTCCAGAATCCAAATGCTACCTTGCTTGGTAACCCCAAGTACGACTGGGGGTTTGTAAGTGTCCCTCAGCCAACATTAGACGGTCGTGCCATCCATTACCCACGGTTTGTTCGAATTCACTCCCCTCTGATTTCGCCCGTTCACGACGTACTGCAGTGGAAAAGTCCTGGGTGGCTCTTCTGCCATCAATTCTATGGCATGGCAACGTGGCTATAGCATGGACTACGACGCGTGGTCCACCGTTTTTGGAAACGAAGGCTGGGATTTCGGTTCACTCCTCCCCTATTTTGAGCGCGTGGAAAACTGGACTTCTCCCAGTTATGGCGCACAATATATTCCTGGAACCACGTCCGCCGACTTTGAATCCCTGGCTTCCGTGCAAGGGAACCAGGGGCTGGTTCAAGCTCGTTATAATACTTATATCTTCCCCCTTGACACTCTACTCGGCCAAACTAGTGCAAGCTTGGGTTACCCGCTCAACAATAACCCGGACGATGGGGACACTGCGTACCTTCCTCTCGCTGGGCTTGACAGCTCCGTCGACATTTCCACTGGAAAACGCAGTTACGCTGCTCCAGCATATTACAACTCGACGGTGATGGCGAGACAAAACCTGTCCGTGTTGACGGGGGCCCTTGCCAGTCGAATCATCTGGGATAACTCGACTCTTGGAAGTGGAAATATCACAGCCACAGGTGTAGAGTACATCGTCAACGGCACGACATATGTCGTGAATGCGACACGGGAAGTCATTCTCTCTGCAGGTGCGTGCCAGGTTAATGACTGAGATCATACGGCTGAGTGGGAAGTATTCATCAGGAAGCTTGAAAACACCCCAAGTTCTTGAGCTTTCCGGTGTTGGAAATGCGACGATTTTGCAAAACGCAGGCGTGCCCGTGGTGCTGGACTTCCCACAAATTGGCGAGAATCTGCAAGATCAGCCCTTGACCGCGATGGATTACACCGCCAACGAAGGTGTATTGACCGCCGGTGAGAAACCCACTCGGTGCAATTATTCTCTGTTTAACATTGGGCTACAGATTGGCTCACATGGAACCAAACTTACTTTAACGAACAGAGGGAACTCTAGTTAGTTCTCTTGTGCATTATTTATCCCTGCGCTGTCAACTAACATGGGTTCAGTGATACTGCACGTACGGGCGCGTTCTCATGGACCGCGGGTGTTAGTGGCCCCTGGCCGCTTCAAAACATCATGTCTATGGCTAACTACACAACACTGCGCTCTAATTTGAACAACATCCTTAGTAACATGACATTGACGCCACTCCAGGCCGCCCAGTACAACCTTACCCTACAAATGGCAGACTCTGGGGTTCCGTTCGTCGCCCCTACCTACCTGTCGCGTGGTGGTGTGGTGAGTACTCCACAGCCGAACGTGGGCTACGGAACTCTGGCAGCTTTCATGTTGGTTCGTCCTAACCAGTCTATGTGGTCGGGACAGATAACTAACCCTTCTTTCTAGTACGAATTCTCGCGTGGATCCGTTGTAAGGTCCCCTCATGATCGGATTAATGCGCCTAGTCAACTCTAATTTACTAGCACATCAACTCGTCGAACCCGCAAGCCTCCCCTGTAATCGACCCCAAATACATGTCATTCGAGTGGGGTAATATTCTGTCACAGATCGTCCTTGAATTTTACAGAAGCTAACACCGAGCTAGATCTCGCTGTTCTGACTGCTGCAATCCAGTTCTTCGATGATATGGCCTCTTCAGAGCCTTTCGCTGGTCAGATCCAGTCGAGGAATACACCAAACACGTCGGTTCAGACTGTCAGCCAGTGGTCGCAATACGTGCTGGACACGGTTCAGGTCTGTACTCTAGTCCCGTTTTCTGCACTGTTTGTTCTTACAATCACTGCGAACGCACCCCTCTATCGGGCACTCAGTCCATCAACCACCCAATAGGTACATATCTTGCTGAGAAAGTGATTGATATTCTGACGTAGTATCCCAGGCACAACACCAATGGCAGCTCAGAACTTAGGAGGTTAGAGCGTTAACTCTCGTTTGTAAACAATGATACTTAACATTTGATTCATCTGATTAGGTGTCGTCGATTCCCGGCTTCGTGTATACGGATTGGCGAACGTGCGCGTCGTGGATGCTGGCGTCATCCCTCTTACGATCGGTTCACCGCCTCAACAGACCGTCTACACTATTGCAGAGAAAGTACGTATTCGAAACATTCATATAGCGCCACTGCACAGCTTACTCGGTTTTCCTTTCAGGCATCGGATTTGATCCTAGAAGATCTCCTCTCCGAGTCGTGCTGATGCGGAAGCGCGTGTCGGTGTGGGACCCACAGCGAAGGGGTTTATTTTCATTCCCTTCTTTCCAGTAGGCACCCCAAAGTGACCACCTGGACTCCACCGCTGTATTCCTTTATCAACCTAATAACGGGTTGGCACTATTGTAGACTATTGTACGCCAAGGACACCTGGTGATTTGTCACCAGGAATAAACTTTGAATTATTTGACGTTTTTGACATGGATCATCGTTTAGCTTGGAAGTTCGATAGTCGACTTGCACCATCGTCGTGAATACATTTTGACGTTGAAACGTCATGGACGTTTCGTCTAGTTCACGTACATAGTTGATTGCGATAATTTGGAGCATCCATTGTGTCGTGTTACACTTATGCGCTATTTACAGGGTGACAGCGAAGGTGAACAACTGGAAATTAGTTGGTCTCCACGCGCGGGTTAAAGAGTTTGGTGAGTTATCTATTTGACTGAGCCGAGGAGCAGTCGACGACTCGCCGGGAGACTGGGACCCCGGACTACCACATAATAGTCGTGGGAGTCGCCGCTGCGTCTGCATTTTACTACCATCGCTGCCAGGTCCCATTTCTCAATCATCAAAATGGAGACATATATGCAACGGTGCTGCGCCTAGCATCCTATCGGGATTGGGTTGGGATTCTAGAAGCTCAAGCCTTCTGTTCGTAATGAGCCACGTTCCCGCCATCATCGGCACGGAGCCTGCACCATAAATTTCTATCACAACCCGCTGATCCTTTCTTATTTCCATTTTGCGGATATGAGTGACGAATAGCTCTGTACTGCCTTGGACGCCGTTCTCCATCTAACAGCATGCCGCGGATGCCAGAGGCACTTGCAGCTGGCGAGCTGTGATCTTCGCCCCCGCGGCGATGACTGATCTCCAGTATGTTTTCTTTATATTTTGGGATAGAATGATCGACAGTACGCGGTGTATCAGCCATTCGGATAAGCTTGCGTGACACAACGAAAATCCCTTTTGGATGCTCAAGCTTAGTCTTCAAGGCCTCGTTGAACACAGCGCATCGGTTTCTTATCGCAACGCGCACCTTTTCAACGTTCCTGCATTGCATTCCGAACTGACACCACGCGTGCAAACTGCGCTGCCCACAGCATTCAGAAGTCGAGAAGACTTGCTCGTCTGTGCTGGATCTAAGTGGTGACGCACAGGATGTTCTTTCAATGGTATCTGATCGCCCCTGTCTGTAGAGGACAACACGCGGCGTCTGCATGCTCATGGTTGTGGCTGTTGGCGGTATCTGCCTCAGAGGCTTCAAAAGCCCGCCCTTCGCCCCCATCTCTCTCGTAGTAACTTCGCTCAACATGTCTGCGTCGATTTTTCGAGCCTTTGGACAGACGACTCCATCCTCGCCATCACTTCGTGGGGACACCCGGAAGAGAATGCCCATTCATCGTGGGACGTACTCGTTCGTCAATCGACAAAGCGGGACCGCAATGGAGATGGCTAGTGATCATACCATCATAGGTTAGTCCATGTCTCCCCTATGTTCATGCGCTCTGCACGTCCTCATGAGACATGGCTCAGGGATGCCGCCTAATGAGCTGGACACCCAAAAGGTCTGTAGTATTGGTGCCTGTTTAGTGTTCATACGTCACTTAGAAGTCGATCACAGTGGGAGGTTCACCCGCTGGGAGCGGGTCACTCGATTCGAAACCTCAAATACGGCAAATATCTGTCAGTAAAATCCATAGCCAAGGAAGCGCTGGTGGTGCCAAGCGACTTCCCCGTGGCGTGGCAAGTGAAGGAAGTGCACGTTCCCGAGGAGAACGCCACTTTTTACGAGTGAGTACGCTGGACGGACTTGTTAAAATGGTCAAATGCTTACTTGGGGTGATCGCCAGAATACGCTGGCCCGGGACCGAATTTGTCTTTGAGCTAGCAGACTTTGGAAGTTCCACTCCGAAGACGAAGGTGAGAGGATAACCAAACCCCTTGTAGCGACACGTCATTCACGCGGTCCTAGATACACATTTCAGAAGGCCAGTTACTTGCAGACCAGCAGCGTTGTCGATTCTGGAAAGCGAACCGTGTCCGACAAAACTCGTTTTATCAACCCTCGGCCCCCACTGCCCAAAACAAAGAAAATGGGATGGGTTACAATTTCTTTGGTTTCGCTGGTGAGTTCTTGTCTTGAGGGATTATGGTGACGAGCGATGATTGATCATGTCTTTCGATCTCAGACAAGTGGAAATCACTAGCCCCAGAAAAGAAGGTGCAAATTGCGTCGCAGCCTCGAAGGGAGCCCAGCAAACGATCCTCTTGATAAAAGATTCCACAAGTCTGTTCTGACTGTTCATACGAGTCTCTGAGACTGTTTTGTATCACATGTAGGTTACCGACTCGGATTCCATTTCACAAACTACGTTGTACACCCGACCCCAAAAATGTGACTTCCAGCTTACCCCAATCCCTCTTCGATATCTTTAAAAGGTGCTGCGGTCTGAGCTGAGAAAACATCGCGTCTTGAATTCTGGGACTCGTGGTCGTGCCTTAACGCCGTAACCCGCTACCCTGAACTGGATTCCTGGATGACTGTCGGGTTGCTTTCCAGTGGCGTCGCCCTTTCTCAATCTTGATGCATGTGCGTGATACATGAAATGTCGCGACAAAACACAGCACTGCTATATGTTTCCCTGCTGCCTGTGCCAACAGACATCGGGGCAGATTTAAATTATCGGCAGGAGTGCCGCGGCGGCCGTCATGCTGCTGTATGAAGTTTTCGTCGGGTAGCCAAACCATAGGAGGAAGACAGTCTTCCGTTGTTCCACTATAGTCTACGACAGGCACCCGAGGGACCCCTGGCCTGTGGTAGTACTAGTGCGCGCTGACCCGGGCCGGGCGGAGAAAATGTGAAGCTACGAGATGAACGTAACCGCAAGCCATTTCAAAAGACAATCATGCTATTATCATGGGCGAGGTTCAACGTGAGGGTAAACGGATCCGACTGGGCAAGTAAGCTCTCAATTGATGTACCTATAACTCGAGAAACGTACAAAATGTTGCGCTTACTCTACATAGTCACTATACACACGTCCGGAGTCCCGGTCAGATCTCCAGGTCTGCTGACCAGCTCCTGAGCTTCTGTCTCCGACCGTGCCGTTCACGCTCGTGGCACACAGTTCTCATTGGCATTCGTTATCTCCCCTCTACCCGACCGTTTCCATTTCTCTCTCTACCCCCGTCTTCGAACAGTCCTAATTCCCATCTCTTGATCGTGACGTATCGATGTCGAACAAACACATCTTTGAGTCCGCTGAAGGGCTCGTACTTGCTTCTCTAAGAGGAACCGTAGCTCAGAATCCAGCGTTGCGGCTGTATGTCTCCAATTTCGTCCCCCGAGCGTCCCCTCACCAAACCCCTATCGGCCACATAGTCATGCGCCAACCAAGACAGTTTATGTAGCCCATCCATCCACATGTACTCGCATCGCCATCATCTCAGGAGGTGGTGCTGGTCATGAACCGGCCCACGCTGGCTACGTCGGGCATGGCATGCTCACGTCTATGGTTTCTGGTGACATCTTTGCTAGTCCCAGTGCCAAGCAGATATTGGTTGCCATCGAATTCGCAGCGTTTGCAGGTCTGGAGAATGCGGAGGGGGCAAAGGGGAGAGATGTGGTGATCGTGATCAACAATTATACGGGGGACAGACTCAACTTCGGGCTTGCGATCGAACAGGCGCGGGCGAGGTACCCAGGACTGAACATTACGTCCGTCCTCAACGCAGATGACATCTCGCTCCTTCCACAGACGCGAGGAGAGGAGGTAGAGGCAAGTTTGGTGGGCCCAAGGGGACTTGGCGGGAACATCTTTGTGTGTAAAGTATTGGGTGGCTATGCAACCTTTGGAGCGAACGGTGGTGAGATCATGATTCGCCTAATTGACACTGGCCTTGCATGCTGATAACCGTCGCAAGCCTCGACGCCATCTACATCTCCCAGGCCCACGCTCGAACGGACGAAGCTGCTTGGCGATGCGCTGGTGGCTCATCTCAGAAGCATTGGCGCTACCCTGGGTCATTGTCACGTTCCTGGTCGGCAGCCTCATTCCGGTGCGCTTCTAACTAGATCCTTTAACAACAGCGATGGAAATACTTGTGATGTTTCGCCTTTCTTCCACAGCCTTTGAGCTTATTGTCGATGGACAAATCGAACTGGGGCTTGGACTTCACAATGAGCCCGGCGTACGCCGCGTACCACTTACCTCTCCGGAGTGGTTGGCCAGTGAGATGGTGAGCATGATTAAAGGAAGTGGAGGAGGTTGGCGAGGATCAGATATACACATCGGTACGTCTATTCCAGTGTAGAGAAGATTCTGAACCCAACGATGCATAGAACGGAATTTGAGACATGAGGCCAACGAAACCTGGATACGCCCAGAAGACGAGATTGTGTTGTTCGTCAATAATCTAGGAGGAATATCCGTCCTCGAGATGGGTGCTATCGTAGAGCAGGTTCGGAAAGAGCTTGGTAAGCCTCGACTCCCCTTTGGGCGACTCGTGTCCGGGTTTGATTGATTGATGTACACTGCATGTTGTAGCTTCGCATGGGATCATACCAGCAAGGATCTATAGCGCACCATACATGACCTCTTTGAATGCCCCTGGTTTCTCTATATCACTCGTTAATGTAACGAGGATCGAAGGGATTGTGAATGGTACTCAATTGGTTCTCTCCCCGACTTCTGATGACATAAAGGTTCATGTTAGCAAATTCCCCGGCCAACCCGATCGATCTCCTCGCCCTCCTGGACGCACCGACCGAGGCATTGTCCTGGGTCGGAGTAAAGTCCTGGCCCACCCGGTTTGGGTCCATCCTCAACGACCGAGGTGTGGATGCAGAGGCCGTGGATTCGCTTCAGTCGATCCATGCTTCCTTCCGTCCCAACGTCCCGGGCACTACCTCATCTTCCAGCGAAGAAGATCATAGTGTCAGAGGGTATACGTGGACCGATCTTGGATTCTCAGCTGAAGAGGTCACAAGGCGCATACGAGGCGCATGTCAACGCGTGTTTGCAGCGGAACCGGATATGACTATGTTCGATACCATTGTTGGTGATGGAGATTGTGGACACACGTTCGCAAGTGGTGCCAAAGGTGACTTTTGGGCCTCGTAACATTTTTCCACAGAAACCCTGAATTGTTCTCGACGCTGGCAGCGATTCTCGAGGCGTTAGACCAAGATGGACTCCAACCTCAATCGCTGAATCCCGCCTCGTTTGTGTCTAGGATAGGGGAGATATTAGAAGGGACAATGGGTGGGACGATCGGTGCATGTACGTCACTCTCCCACAGTCTAACGTCAATTCCCCATCGTTTTCTCGCTAGTGTTCGCCATATTCTTCACTGCGTGGTCGACCGCACTGCGCAGAGACCCGAGCTTGCCAAACGGTTGTTATTCTCCGCTAAAAGAGGCTCTTGTTGCGCTTGGGAAACACACCCCGGCACGTCCAGGTGACCGAACTGTCGTCGATGCCCTTGCCCCGCTCTGTGAGTCTGTGACATCAACAACGAACACGACGCGGAACCTCGAACTCGAAGCCGTGGTGGAGGCGGTAAAGAAAGGGGCGGAGAGCACTAGAGGAATGAGAGCGAGGCTCGGGCGGGCATCCTACGTGACGGCGGACGATGGGAAAGTCCCACCGGATCCTGGAGCATGGGGGGTGGCAGCTGTGGTAGAAGGGTTTGTCAATGGCCTACAGACTGCTGCTTCATGAGCCCGGTGTCTCGAGGCAATTGAAAGAAACTCTTGAACTTGAATACTCGTCATCGTTCTCACATGCGTGCGCCAGCTGGTTTTGGGTGCTGTTACCCTGGCTGGTGCTGAATGGCCGTCTCTCAGAAGAGTCCATCAGCGGTGCCAAAGCATTGGTAAGTACCGTACCTGCTACGCACAACGCAGTGGCATCAAGAAATTGGGTTTGAATCCTAACGATCGACCCGTGGATGAGTCTTTGGATTGCTGACCGTCATCATTTCCTTGGCATGTATCGCCTTGGCCGATAACTCTGGGCTTTGATTCAGTCTGGTGAACTTAGAAACCCAGACACTGCCACCAGACAACCGTCAGCCGAACAAAGACGAGCACGCGCTACATACTCGCTGGCAGTGGGCACCACTTGGGTAATGAGTCAGACCCATCATGATAGTTCAACGCATACCAGCTGTGCTGGGTATGACTGGCTACTCAGAACTCTGGCGAGTCAGTGGTTCATGGTGGCGGTTACATGATCTGATCCAGGCTGGTGAGGTCGTGGTACGGTGGTAGCCATAACGTTTGCAATGTGCATGGTATCCCAGGCCCATCTGCAAAGCAGAACGAGCAACGTTATCGCTTCACGACCGTTGAACAATTCATTCGGTCATGCTACCCGAGCCACCTTCCTAATCCAGAAGCAAAATTCGCTGTTTTCTGACATTCGGTTTGTCTGATCGGCGGCATGAGCTCCCACTGGCGCTAGCATCGGGAAAGCAACAAAAT
>JBBPND010000055.1:0-35247 GCA_038090655.1 Gastroboletus turbinatus
GTTGGTGTGTGTGCCACGCAAGGTCAATGTCGAGCGTCGGGACGAAGAAAGACCCGGGAGAACCAGCGATAAGGTTGAGAAAGCTGAACACACGATAAGCATGGCATTAAGAAGCTGCTGGTGCGAATGACGTACGCATGGTATCTTGTCACACAATGCTGTAGGATGATCGTACTGTCATCGTCTGAAAGGAAGCCGGGCTGTGTCCAGCCAAGCTCAGCCATCTTGCGCAGAAACGAGCCTTGACGCAAGACCTGGTCGACTGTTTAGATTGCAGAAATGAAAAAGGTATGATTACGGACTGCACCGACAAGTTCAACCGAGAATGGCCTGTCATCTGAATATGCGTGAAGAATTCGGTTTGCTCTAACAAATAGTTAGAATGGTGCCAGCATGGTGATGCGGCGACGTACATTTTAGCGAGAAGGACGCCCTTTACTTTCCTGGAGAACTCGGAAGGATCGTAGTTCAACGCTTCCATGACATCACTCGCTCGGACTGGGCGGCGTGAAGTCGACGACCGACTAGAATAAGCTTTTATCATAGACCTCACTCGGGTCTTAACCAATGACGCGGCACGCGTGTCCTTTATCTTGTCCCGTGAATGAAGTGTCCCACTGGGAATCATAAAATACACGTCCATATGTATCAGTCATATCATGACGATGTCAAGTTCAATAAAACGACCTACGCGAGGAATGCCACTGGCCCATCATTTTCTTCCTTTACAATGTCTCTCGCAAACTTGTAAAGACCGAGGAGCTCCTTCGTGATTTTCCCGTGACATAAAGAACAGTTAGCTGCAAATTTACTCTGTGCATACCCGTTGCCTTCCGGCGCGAGAATCGCTGACGGCGATTCAGCAATTCACCACAAAAAACAACGTAAATCGGCGACACTTACGAACCTGTGTCCAGGACTGGCAATGCGGGCAGTGAAGTGTTATATTTGTCAACACCCCCACAGAATCAAACGGGTCATAGGGTGTCATCGTTTGGTCGCGCCAGAACTGCACTCGATCGGGATGAGGCGAATTCGTGAGCAGAAGCTCGGGAGATTCCTGCGACGAGTTCAATCAAAGATGACCATCTAGAATGACAGTAACTGCTTACAAGATGAATGGTCAGATATTCTGTATATCGTGGCAAAGCCGAAAGTGTTAGCACACGCATAGTGTCTTCAGCATACCAACTAACCAAGAGAATCAGCATGCATGCCCGGCAAGCAGTTTCGTCCACATACATTGGATTGAGGAGATACGCATGCCATACCATCACGACATCGATTGGAGGCAGCGTCTTCTCGATAGTGCCGGTCTGCACACCACGAACGCTAATACACCACCGTTTGAACCTTTTCATAGCCTTTATTCTCTTTTCTGTGGAGTCGAGGGAGTATACGACTTTACCTTTCGACCGCAAGACTCACGAACCATCCCCAACGCGTTCCCGAATCCATGATACGTGCATCTTGTGGAAAACGGGATAAATCTCCAGATTCCACATCACGTCGGAGTGTATCAAAAGCATTCAAGAGCGCGAGATGCCCTTTGAGATGCTGGGTGTGTATGAGTGGATGTGTTTGGTGCCGGCCAATTGTATAGGTCACTGGAGGAGACACGCGTTCTTGTAGTATACTGTGAGGGAAAGGGTCTGGAATCGACATGGCGTATACGATCTGGAGGGAGTGAGCGCAAACGGAGGTTGCGCAAGCTTAAATATTACAGGTCCAACACAGCTCGATACCCGAATCCAGGAAAATGCTGTATGACAGCTGTCAGATGCCGTGTGCACTGTGCAAGAACTGCTAGTCTCCCCAAACCAGACCTAAAAATTCGAGATCAGAAGACAGCTGTTCTGCAACGAACTGCCTTGCACGCACGATGGACACGGTTCGTGGTAGACTTACAGCTCTGTCTCGTAATGAGGTACGAGTGAAGCGACAGAGCACTGTCTTTGGCCGAGCGACCGAAAGTGGCGCAGCGGCCCTCTTCCTTTCGCGCCACTCGCACTCGCTGGCCCGGATCAGTAAAGCACACCCGGGATATAATCCCTAATTGGACCATACAAAGGTGCTCCGGTCCAATCAGAGTCCTCGCGTAGGCTCACGAAAGCCTTCGGAAACGCAACGCAACAACTGCTTTCTGCTGATTCCAGCAGCACAGCTCGTGCTCGAGTTTTCACCCACCCACCACACCCTGGTCATCCTCCCTATCGATCGGCCGCCTTCTCCTCGCTCCACTGGGTTCCATGAACCCTGGCTTGGTGTGTGAGGTGTTTTCCCACCCACCCTCGCAGCTCACCAACTTCCGAATTCGGCCCAGGACGGTTCGTGGAGCCGGACAGCGCTTCGCGCTGCCACCCGCCCACATCCTCTCACTCATCAACCTCCGTGAACGCGCCACGTACACGAGCGACGTCCAAAGACTTAAGATTTATGCATTGTTGGAGCGCTCGAGTGGATGCTATGCAGTATAAGCTAATTTGCGTTACTACCTTTATGCATTATGAGAAAGTCTGTAGAATAGATATCGGATATTAGCGGCAATCAACCAAGCCGACTGAGGGGGATCTGGGCAGAAGAACGAGATCGTATGAATCCGCAGGACCACGATGATAAAATACTGCCGTGAGACGAAACCAATATTATGATACTTTGGAAGGATTCCGCCTTCGCAGTAGAGCCGCCACCATCGATTTGCCACATCCAGAAGCGCCGACGAGCACAATGCACTCGCCCTCTGCTACCTTCATCGAGACGTTCTTCAGCACGATCGTATCTCGTATCAGGCTTGGTTGAGTACGCAAAGGACACATCCTGCAGTACGAGGTCCGGAGTATACATTGGGATTCGTTCGTCCCGTATGTGGGAAAGCGTCGCGAACTCCAAAAGATCCGTAGTCACTTGGAGGCTCTTGGCAATCTTTTGAGTGAACGCCATGAGCAGGCTGCCGTCCGTGACAGTGGAGACGACGAGGTTGAGCACTTGAACCATCCGGAGAAACGTGTAGGTGCCATTGACGACGATGGCTACTTCGACGAAGAACAAGAGCGCTTCTGCGAGGTAGATGAGAGCGGGAGCGTCGCCATACAACGAACGTGCCACGAATACCGGTGGAAAGACAGACGAAAGTAGCTTTGTAGAATTGGGTTTACAGAACTGGCTCCAGGAACATGGCATGGACGCTACGAACATTAAGGATCGTCTATGGCGATGAAAGAAATGAGTTGTAGGAACAACCAGCGTTGAGAAACCACATCATGAACGTACCCACGACGTAGTAGACCCTCGCAACCTCCTCGTGAGCTCGCTTGTTTCTGACCTCACATTTCCCGACCAATCCCGCCTGGACGGCCACGACGGCCATGAAAACTGGACCGATCGCGATCCCCACGAGGATCAGTTGCTAGCCCCACACCCATCATGGCCACATCGACCAAGAATTGGCCCACGACGACAGACACAAGCGTCCGCGCATCATCGGCGTCTTTGATAAGGACTTGTACAAGTGCGGAATGTGTAGGAGAGTCGAACTACGCTTTATCGTCAGGGGGGGTAGGCGGCGTGACGCAAACGGGTGACCCAGCGGATGATCGATGTTTCCATGAGGAAATATTTGGAACCCACGACTAGACAGTCAACAGCTACGATACCGAGGACGAGAGCGCCCGGGTTGACGGAGACCTCAAATACCAGATGGGAAAGCAGGAAGGAGAAGATGGGGTTCAAAGCATCGCTCAGTATGCACACAATGAGACCAATGAAAAGAATATGCTGAGCGGGCATCGTTGGGTATACAAGACGCAGCGTAGCAGGGAGAGGGAACTTCGTTTTGGACGTTGCCATTCGTCGTCTTCGTCATCTCGGCGACGATGTCGAACATCCACCCCCCCGATTGCCATCGTGATGGGACGAGGCTGTAGCACTTGTCCATTGCTCGTTGCGTGTCCCGGCGTGCTTCTTCATCTTGGGAAGTGAAGACCTCTGAAACTCCCTCGTATACGGGCGGGTGTGCACCTGGCTTATGATCGTTGTCGGAGGAGCCACCTTGCTACAACATCTAGTGCCACTCCCCATCGACCTTGTCCAAATCCGCGCGGTCCAACGCCGACGTCGACACATCTATATGCGCATATCTCGTGATCAACTGATCATCCAGAGTGAAATAAATGGAAACCCACAAAGAATGAGAACCCGAGGATCCCGTATTCTCGCTCTTGCGAGTGCCAATCGTTGCTTCGTACCGCTCAACAAACACCGCCTTCGTTCTCTCCACTCCCGGCCAGGACGGTCCCGTACCCTCCTCAAGTCCCAAGACCCAACGCTTCCTCGACCTCCGCACAAATCACGACGCGCCTCCCGCCTTCCAGCGGATATGTAAAGCCTCTGCAAACCTGCGCGCCAACGCCAGCTAAACCTTGTGTGACACCTACGACGTATCCCCATTCTCCAAACCCAAGCACCATCGAGACACATCGCAAATCTTGTTCGTCAAGGAACATCTCGCCCTTGCCGAGGACAGGAGTATAACTCCGATTGTTGATTGACCGAATCCAGAAGGACCAACGACGGGTGTTGGTTCACGGGAAGGAAGGAAAAACCAGCACGTCAGCGCCAGCTGAACCTTGTGTGACACCTGCGACGTATCTCCAAACCCAAGCACCATCGAGATATCGCAAATCTTGCTCGTCAATCAGCATCTCGCCCTTGCCGAGGGCTGGAGTATAACAACCGCGTAGAATGGATCCGATTGTTGATTTACCCGATCCAGAAGGACCGACGACGAATGTTGTTGTTTCACGGGAAGGAAGGAATCAACATATCCGGATTGCGAAACACTGTGGCGCGGTTCAACGGGGAAAATAAAAAGTTGGCGAGCGTGACATCACCCGCGAAAGCTATACGTTGCGTGATCCGGCCAAGAGGTTGCGCCTTTCGGTGTTTGGCGACAACGTCGGACTGCTGCTACCGCCCTGCCTTTGGCCAGTACGACCAAAAGTAGGACCATGAGCCATCTGCAGATTAATGGTCGCGAGCAACGTGCTCAAAAGACACTCATAATATCACCGGGCCGAAAGTTCTTGCCCTCGAGCACCACTGGCAGGTGCGCTCCAACGGCGACCGCCACACGCGTAAGAAGGGTGTTTCATGGTATCCGAATCCAAGCCAGACGGAACAATGCCCAGCGCACGAGTGCAACGCAAGTCTTTGGTGATTTGGGAAGAAGTTGGTCGTAGGCGCCTCTAAAGATCACTGTCGGGCGTTCCGGCAGAAAAACAAAAACCTCCCCTCCGACCGCAACATCTGATCATAAAACTCTAGACTCAGTACTACATAGCACACATTCATACACGCTGGCTCGCTCACGGACGAATCTCACTTGCCCCCCGAAAGCCTCTCCCTCACCCCATCAAACACCCTCCGCCACCGACGCTCACGTGCACGATCCTCGGCATTATCCCAATCCCCCACACAAGGATCTTCCGGGGCAACGAAACAAAAGTACAGCCTGAGCTCCACAAAGACGCTCACCAACGCTGGTACATCCGTTGTTTGAATAGCCGAGTCGCTCGGGGTGATCAAAGGCGGACTTGATGGGACGACCCCCTCGTCGAGTTCGTACGGTGACGTGGTGAAGCTCTGCGTGTGGATAGCGACGCAGAGCAAAGAGAGCGACCGACGCTTCTCCAAGAGCTGTAATAGTCCGCATAACGTGATCCCGCCCGTCGTTCTCCAACCCCACCTCGCGTTTACGTGGATAACTTGTATGTATGGCCATGCAGATGCCAACATGAGCAAGTCGGTGTCAGTCAGAGCCACAGACCACTTGACGTCCACACGGATCTGGCGGAGGTTGACAAAGTCCATGCATGGGCGAAGATCGTCCACGGTAAGTCGATCATTGGACTCGTCGTCGGGAGTATCGAATAGTGGAAACCTGGGAGACTTGATGTTAAAGAACATGAAATTGAGGAGGGAATCCGGTGAGGAGACGTTTCGGACCGTCGTCATGTATGATCTGAAAGCCTCCTTTGAAGGGCGTCGGAGACAAACGACGGTGAGATTCTGGAGCACTGGAAGTCGAGTACAAGAGAGTAGACCCGTAACTGACTCCAGTGACTCGGATGTGGTCTCCAAGTGTATCAATCCCGAAAAGACAGACACAGAGCCAGAAGAAGGGATCCAATCGGTCACACCAGGGATCAACGTGAACGACAGGTGCGCCAAGCCAGATATTTCGGAGAGACATGAGACCATGTCTGGGTTCACGACGACGCCGTGAATATCCACTACGCGAAGGTTTGCCCAGCGACGTATGTGACTGGAGATGACTTCGTGGAAGATCTGACAATGAAATAGATGGAGTCGAAACCCCTTCATATTTGGGCAGTGGTCTCCGACGGCGTCGAGAAAATCCTTCAACACGGGTACGTATTTGTGCGTGAAATGAAGATCGAGTGCAGTCAACGACGGTACGGCGACGTGCGCCACAGGGACCAGCGCCACTCCTTGCCAGTAAATGGAGCGGAGATTTGGAAAGAGTGGATCAGCGAAAGGAGGGTTACAGACCGCTATGAAGTTGTCGTTGTCGAGCCACCCTTGGATGTTCGAATAGCCATATATGTGCCAGATACGACGGGTGTAACTCCGAAGGATATCCCACTCTGTCTCGGTGAGGTGTCTCTTGAATGAACAGCACTGCGAAGTAAAAGAGTGACCATTCACGACGATTGAGCCGCAACATAAACCAGTACGTACTGGACCGAAAGATCGACAAGCGTCAGGAAGGCACCGCACTAGAGGAGAAAGGTCGACCAATTCTGACCAAAGTACGTCCAACGCCGGCTCTTTGAACGTGTGGCATGTTCGGGCAAGCACAGCTAGATCTCTGGTAAAGCTACGCCTGACAGGCGTCCAATACGGTTCGGGGGGGCAACAGTGACCAAAGATATTGAGGAGGATCTCTTGGATATGGAGTACTCGGTGCATGACTGCGATGCAGATGATTTTGTTCAGGTTCAAGTGGGTTCTGGCGGAGCGAGCGGTTAAAAGGCTCGACTCTTCGCCTTGAAAGCCCTTTTCTGGAGACAAAGGCTACATGCTGTATGACAGTCAACTTGAAAGGGATCGTTGGCAATGGCAACCGACGTCATGTATCGAAGACACCTACAAACAAAGTAGTGCAAGTTCAACTTGAAGCCTTGTTTTGAAAGCACTGGTCACTGTCTGGGAGTAAGCTTAGGCCAATCGAACTTGGGCTAGAGTATTCTGAAACATTTGCATCTCATCGCAAGTGTCAAGGTGTTTCGGGCACAGGTTCAAGTTCGTACGAGCGACCCCTGCCAAAAAGAGACAGTGAACAAAGCAGTCCTCCAAGATTCTAAGAATTAACCTAGTACAAAACAACAACAGACCCAGAGTCAGCGACTATGACAAAAAGCCATACGTATAATACCTGTAGCCGAGAACCGACAAGAAAAACAAAGCAAGAGAATACATACGACACTTGTATATGCGCGACCGTTGTAGTGGTGATGGGAGAAAAGTACGAACGCGCACGCCATCTACTAGTAAGGCGAACCGGATGAGATAGGTATGTACTACACATTAACAATAATACGAACTGTGCAAAAACGTACCAGACGCGAAAAGAACAAGAGAGATGATGACCGTGAGTGTATACACAGATGAGTGTGTGGTGCGTCATGTAAATGAAGATAGTAGCCCATCGTTGTCGGAGGAGTATGAGATTATTTGCAGGTGGTGCCATCATCTGGGGGAGCAAGGATAGGCCAACGCAGTGTTGATCTTATCTACCCACTGCGACGCGATGGCACTCGATTCAGCAGCATATGTCTGCGATTTCGTCGACTGCGATGCGTTAGCACTGGGAAAAGTCGCTGCACGAAAAAGTAAAGACGTACCGTTAGGACGACAAACTCTCGCTCGCTCTTCCTTTCTGCACTTTCGACGATCGACTTGGCCTCTTTCTCCCTTTCCTTGTCTCTCTCCTTGGGTTTCTCTGTACCCGAGCTCACGCTAATTCCTTTCCCCAAACTCAGCTCTGACTTCAAACCGACACCTCCCTCTGCTCTTTGCTTGACACACAGTAGCCGGTGTGTCGTCAGTAACAGTTGCCTCGTCTTTGGTCGGATAGGCGACACGCTAATCGGAAGCCTCAGCTTGCTCCCTCGCCGCTTTGGAGAGCGAGCCTCGACTCGAGTGCTAAAGAGAAGAGTTTCTCCAGGAAAAAGTAACGACAACCTAATTTCACAAGACAGCGTCAGTTCGTTGCACAAGGATCGCGAAAAGACAGTCGAACTTACAAATCTGCATCACGCAGTCGCCCGTTGCCTTGTACGGGCGTCAATGCTCTATTACGCCCCCTTTCGAGTTCAAGAGCAGCAATCGCAGCAACGACGCTTGGCTTGTCAACCAAGCTACCGTCCGAAGAACTGGTACCCGATTCCGGTGGGTTGCCATTGTGTGGAGTTGGAGGAATGGGTATTGGAATCGATGTCGAGGACAACGTTGAGGTTTGGGGTATGGTGGTATACAAGGGTAACTCCTTGTCTGCCTCCTTGGCTACCTTGTCTGCGTCATCGGTACCATTCACTTTCGCGTTCCCCGGACTCGAACTCGATTCAACGTGAGTGCCATTTGCGGTCGTGAGGGTATAATCTGGGAGCTCCCCCATGGGTCCGACTTCTTCCGAAATGCGCGACGCGCGTTTGAACGTGGCTCTGTCCCTGAGCCTGTATCTCTCGAACTCTGCACCGCGGGCGTCCTCTGCCCAGCCTATCCCGTCGTCGTCCACAGGCAGATGATCCTCATGCGCCGCAGCGACTCGGCTGCGGTTCATCAGGGTGCCTTCTGTCTCGCCTGCGTCGACATCGTCCCCCGTGCCAACAAGCGCGTCCCATTTCGCACCGACATCATTCCATCGTACGTCCTCCCCATCTACATCCAACAGACCTGTTCGGCTCGGGGGTTCTTTCTTTACGAGGCCGGGTTCGAGCGGAGGGGGTGGATCAGTCCAGAGCACGCTCCAATTGACGGAAGCGAGGAAAGGATGGGCACGAAGAGGGGACGGAGCTGACGGAATTCGGGATGCGCCGAGCCTGTGTAGTGGCTCGCGAACCTATAAATAGTGAGGACGTGGGAGTAAAGAGCAGAGGGGACGACGGACCAGAAGCTTGCTTACGAAATCCTTGGCATCCTCGTCAAAGCCTTCAGGAAAGGAAAAATCGAGTGACTTGATCTTCTGCCACGTGAGGTACTCGGACAGTCCCTGGAACGCGAATCTGCCCGCGATCATCTGGAAGACGATGCAGCCGAGCGACCATAGATCGGAGCTATGGAATGATGTGAGACCAGTGGGTGGACGACCATCACTCGCTCACCTCTTGGATGTCTCGTTTCGTTCCAAGAGCTCCGGAGAGACGTACTGAGCAGTCCCTACAAACGAATTGGCGCGTTCTTCTGCAATTTCGCGAGTGCAAGTGAGCAAGCAGAGGCGGACCAATGGAATTGACAACGTACGACTGGTTTCGAGGATCTTCCCCGTTCCAAAATCGGTAATCTTTATCCGGAACTCACTGTCGAGCAGGAGATTCTCCGGTTTAAGGTCTCTGTGATCGGAGAGCGTTTGAATGGGTGCTTATGTCATGGTCCTGGATGGGAGGAACGCACCTATGTATAACATCCTTATCATGCATGTACTCGATAGCATCGACGATCTGCGCTGTATAATATCTCGCGCACGCCAGCGACAACGATCCCAGCCGCGATATCCGCGACTGCATCTCGCCATTTGGTGCAAGATCCAACACAAAAACTACCTCGGCTCATCAGCGACGCCTCTTGCCTGCAATGGACGACGTACATAGACTCCAATCGTCCTGGAACGTCCAATGTAGGTGTATGATACCCGGGTGTCCAGCCCCGAGCTTTACGAGGGTGTTCTTCTCGGCAAGAGCCACATGCATCTTCTCCTTGCGAATCAGGTGATTCTTGTCCAGAATTTTAATAGCATACTCTTGTCCGCTGCGGGCATACCGCGCGCGCATGACCTGGTGGAACGTGACGTATTACATATTAACCATCAGCATGGCCACAAGAGTCGTGTAGCCAGCCGCACGCACGGTGGAATACGATCCCTCGCCAAGGGTATCCCCAAACACGAAATCCTGAGCCGACAAGCGCGTGTTTGCAGACGGATTTTGCGACCTTGACGGTTTGCGGGATTTGGAGCGCGGCTGACCCTGCCTGTGGACCAATGCCGAGTCTGGAACGATATTCCGGTTCTCTGCCTCGTCCGATATGCCCAATTCCCTCGTCAGGTACGCAGGTGGTGGTCGAATGGTCTGCGAGGGCGGTGAGTGTGGACTGCGGGAGCGGGGAGACGAAAACGTCCGAGTTGGGCGTGGCCGGGGAGTCCTGAGGACGGTTGTTGTGCTCGTCTCGGAGTCGGAGGAAGATGATATGACTGATGCATTTCTGCTGAGATCTGCGAGAGTGGGAGGAAAGGTAGGCTCCTGTGATTGCCTTTGGATTTGGACGGTGTCGACCATG
Organism: Gastroboletus turbinatus; assembly: GCA_038090655.1. Classification (NCBI taxonomy): domain Eukaryota; kingdom Fungi; phylum Basidiomycota; class Agaricomycetes; order Boletales; family Boletaceae; genus Gastroboletus; species Gastroboletus turbinatus. The sequence continues at coordinate 10,576 of JBBPND010000055.1, forward strand.
CAGAGAGCGAGTCGGTCGCCTGGATGAGGTGGGGCCAGGAAATGTTGTGGAGAGAAAGAAAGCCGAGGGATCTGGAACATCCCCGCTGTAGCACAGCCACCCCCTGCCGTGAAACCGGTGTTCACCCTCTCACGATGAAACACACATCACCGAGGACTAGACCACCAAAGGAACACGTTTTCGGGGCGTCTGCGGCAGATCCCACAACAATCCCGTCGCCGTCCCGCAGCTCCATGTGGAGTATCACTGATGCACCTCAAGCGGATCATCGTCGACCTTGGAGCCGGTCCCAACAGCGCTCGAGCGACGGCGTCCTAATCAAGGTCCGGGGAACGGGGAACATGTACCACCGAGTTCACAGGCACACAGCCCTTGCGTTGCTGCGTTGGCGAAAATGGGCATGAAACGTCGTGGTCACACGCATACTTAATCAAGTCCCGTCCCGTTCGAGCACCGCAAACTCGAGCAAAAGAGCCGGGACATGAGCTGACACCGTCACAGTAATACAATTCGAACAGCCTAGTGACAGACAAACATGGCTCGAAAATGTAGTCCTCGGGAGATCGGTCAGCCCAGAGCAACACGTAAACCTTGAAGCCATGTATTTGCCCCTTTGGTGGCCGATTTGGAACGTAGGATGTTTCCGACCAGCACTCGGATCCCGATGACATTGCGTGTGGAAAGGCGACCGTGGATGTGAAGGGTAGCATAAGCAGGACAAGCGTCGCGGTGGGAGTTAACGGAAAGCCGTCTCCTCTTCCGGGGTAGTCCAATCGTCGAGTGTCCGCGAGTAAATTTTGTCCTGAGATGTAGGTTTTCCCTTCCGCGTGCGCTTCTTCGTCTCCCCGGTGTTCTTCTCCTTATCCCAGCTATCGAAACTCCACCCATCATCTTGAGCAGGTTGCAGGGCAGCATTCTTCCATGACTCCTCGTGGGGACTAGACGTTGACTTACGAGACCGGTCGCGAAGTGCAAGTCGCTCAATCCGGTGGAGGAGCCTCATCACATCCACTTCTCCCAACTCTCCCCAAACCTTTCTTGCAAGTGGATTGACATCCTTTGCATCGTCGGGATTCGCATCCTCACTCCACAGCCCAGGCTCCCCCAACTCTAGCGGCCGTGCCTCTCCAACTTCCCTCCTCACTTTCTCCACCACAATCCGCGTCCTTCCATCGATTTTAACACCATTCGCCCTCATCTCTTCAAGTGCATTACACACCCCTTCCAAGTCGCCCCACCCTTCCCACTTGGCTTCGATCAGCTCGTTGTAGGCCGGTGCTGTGCATCCAAAGACGTAAGACGGTATTGATATGCGCGCAGCATGGTTGAAGATAGCGAGCGAAAGTGATGGGTTAGAATAGGTCGTTCGGAAGATACGCATCGCCTGTGCGATAAGGTGAGGATAGATGGAGTGGTTGATGGGATGTTCTTTGGGCGAACTGGAAGACAACGGGGACGATGATGACGACGTAGCGGCAACGTCCGTGGAGGAAGCCGCCGTTACAGAACCTGTCCCTTCCTGCTTCGTCAGACCAGCACCAGATGTGGTAGTCACTCCTTTCGCTCCTTCGTCCCATTGTTGCGACTCCCCAAAAAGTTCTATCATCACCCATTGGAGGAGTTCGTGATCCGTGTTGAATAATTCCATCGTTTCTTTTTTTCGATCGAGTTCTTCGTCGATAGCCGTAGTCCAGCGAACGTGCGATGTTTGACGACGCAGGGTGCGGAAGACGTCGTTTAGCGGGGCGCCTGCACGACCAATAATGGGTGTCTGGCCCGAAAATGACGACGTGGACGGCGATGGAACATAGGGAATGGCAGAAGAGGACGTCCGCGCAGGCGAGGACGAACCCGAACCCGAACTCGAGGACTTTCCACCCTGCTCAGACATCGCATTGAATATCAAATCGAACATCTCGTTGAACACGCTCATCTCGCGCGCCGTGATGGACGCGCGCTGATATCTGACCCCCGACGAGCGCTGCATCAAGCTTTGGTTTTGGCCATTGCCTTTCTTGCGACCGGAAAGGGAAGAGCTAGCGCTGGCGCTGGCGTTGTTACCATCGTTTAGGCGTGCGCGGAGTCGTTGGGCGGGGGGGAGGTGTGAGGAGACGGGTTCGATGTCCGAGAAAACATGATCCCATGGTGACTCGGGCGCGGTGAAGATGGAGTCTTGTGGTTTGTCCGTGGGTTGGGAGGTGGATGCAGCGGCGGGGCTGGTGGAAGTGGAGGTGGAGCGAGCAGGAGAGGTGTTGAAGACAGAAAGGGCTACGAGACGACGGGGTCGAGGACGACAGGCCAACATCGTGAGGGCTCTCAGACTCGAGTTTCGAAAGTATCCTGCAAGGAGCGGAGAGTGAGTTAGAGTCATGTGATGTTTCATAACTGTATCTTCTCAATCAAGGCGCTATAGCCAAGTGGTTACGGCGACAGATTAGAAATCTGTTCCTCTTTGAGGGCGCAGGTTCGAATCCTGCTGGCGTCGATTCTTTTTTCTTACTATTTTCTTTTCATCAAAATTGGAACCGCCTCCGAACGCAAGTTGGTGTTGCGCCGCCGTCCGCACTGTTCCACCACGGCATGGCGGTAAGCCCTGACATTGCAATTTGGCTATAGTCGGCAGATTGACTGATCCGCTTGAATGATACGGCTCTCGACCCTCATTTATTTAAGCTCGGCAAAACTGTCATGAGTCTACGAAAAATTTCAATAAAATAATTCACCGCGGTCCATCCTGGACCGCTCGGTCAAGTTGAAACAGGGCAACTCCCATGATAGCGGTTCCGGAAAAGAGACTCGAAGTCATACTCCTGTAACATGATTCGTATCGACAATCGTGACTTGCAGGCCAATGAGCTTCTGATTTCATGATCACATTCTTTACAGCCTTTTCATGATCACCAACCACGCTATAGCCAAGTGGTCATGGGGAACAGATTAGAGATCTGTTCCTCTTCGAAGGCGCAGATTGAATCCTGCTGGTGTCGATCCTTTTTTCTCACTATTTTCATTATTATTCATTGTCAGGTTCAAAGTTTGCTTTCGAACGCAAGGTGGCGTCGCGCCATGCGCACCGTTCCACCACGGCATGGTGGTAAGCCCCAAAGTTGCAATTCGGCTATAGTCGGCAGATTGATCTGTTCGAACGTGACGCCTTTCTGGCGACCGATATGGCTCTCGATCCCGGTGCAAAACTTGTGGGCCAATGACTTCTGATGTCATGATCATGTTCTTTACAGCCTTCTCATGATCGTCAACCACGCTATAGCCAAGTGGCTAAGATTGGAAATCTGTCACTCTTCGAGGGCACAGGTTTGAATCCTGCTCGTGTCCATCCTTGTTTCTTACTTTTTTTCTATTCCTTGCCAGGTTCAAAGTTTGGCTAGTTTGGACTGCCTCCGAACGCAAGTTGGCGTCGCGCCGTGCGCACTGTTCCACCGTGGTATGGCGGTAAGCCTCGACATTGCAATTCAGCTATAGTCGGCATACTGACTGATCCGCTCGAACGATATAGTTCTCGACCCTCGTTTAAAGCTTGGCCAAACTGTCATGTGTGCGAAAGAGTTAAATTAAATAATTCGTCGCGGTCCATCCTGGATCACTCGGTCAGGACTCAGGTTTGAAACAGGGGGACTATAGTGGTTCCGGCAAGGAGACTCTGGGTCACGCTCCTATCTGGAACATGATTCGTATCGACAATCGTGACTTGTGGGCGAGTCAGATGAGGATAATCTTGCGGACCAAATGACTTCTGATTCCATGATCATATTCTTTACAGCCTTCTCATGATCGTCAGCCACGTGTGGGTCGAGCATGCAGCCTTCTGGATTCTGCCGCGCATAAGTGTGCTTCCGAGTTTCGTTCAGTTCAAACGCACCGTATTCACATCCATTCTCGTTTTTTTGTATTACCATTAAGTTACCAAAAAGGAGTGTACGTGTGTGTTATACGGAAGACAAGCGCAAAGAAGATGAAAAGCAAGGAATGCGAGGTATTATAAAATCATGTACTCGAAGAACGAAGATGGATAACGCGAGATATATCGACATGGATGTACGATCGGTATGAATTCCCTGCAAGAAACAAAGATGGAGTTCCGTCCACGTGAAGCAAGAAGTGAGACGCACAGAGGATTAGTAACCAAAATGAAACAAACAGTAAATGAAAATGAATGAACATTCGTGAGTGGTGAATCAGAAGAAGGGCGACCGATGTGAAAGCAAAAAGGGTGGACTCGAAACGCGAACATTAGTAGTGTACCAAAGGTATCAATGAACATGCGAGCGGTGAGGTTATCGATGGAGGTATTGGTATTGGAAGTGCATTTCGAGTACAATGGTGAGCAACGACAGTGGGAAGGTGAGCGGATAGTTTGTGGTGGTTGGTACGAGCGAATCCGGTGGTGCGTTGGTCTGGCCAATAAGCACGTAAGTGTTCAAGCGAACGATATGTGTCAAGGGGAGGATGAGGGAAAGCAAGTTAGCCATTGTCCTAGAAGGGCTATCCTTATGCCGGGCACTTCGGGCCGACGGTGATTTGAACGCGAGGTAGTTTATCTTCTATTCCGAGACTTGGACACGCGGGGTTTTGGAGAGCTAGGGAGGCTCGCGCCTCGCCCATGGACAGGCACGTAATCCTCGTCCGTTTCGCTGCAATTGAGGTGTAAAAGCAGGTTATAGACGAACATTTGCTCGAATCTGCTCGCCAACCCAATCAGTTAGAGATTGCTTATCACGAATTGGATATAGGAATACTTACTGCGCGTTTGTAAACACGATCTTCATCGAATCCGAGCTACATCTCAACAGATTCGGGGCCATGACTAGTGCCATGTTCGCAGCCGTCATCTTCGTGTTTGCTAATACCTTCTCCTCCAAGAATAACTGCATAAAGCTAATGATGAAGAGCACGACCCTCCGATTGATCGTTGGCAGTCGTCGAACGATCGCTATACAAGAAGCTGGCTCAGCGGCCGCGGTGATACAGTCGTTGTACAGCTCTTCGGGAATAAGCGGATCCAGCAGCTCGCGGAGCCACAGCTTGAGCAATGACGCAAGGACATGCGGGTCATCGAAGTTCTCGAGCGTGTAATATCCCCTGTCGATCCTGATCTTGAGCTCCGACACGAGATCGCCATCGCCTGGTACTCGAAAGATTCCCTCGCATTTCGTACCGCCCAATGCAAGGATGCCGTCTCCTAGGAATGGGAGGATGATCGGTATCTTCTCATTGGGGTAGTTGCGCTCTTGTAGACGCATAACTGCATCCAACGATTCTCCAAACGTGGACGGGTTGAACGCTGCATCAGACGCGGTCTCGATCTCGGCCACAGATGGCGGTTTTCCCCTCGGACCCTTCTTCGATATGGCAGACAATCGACGTAAACAGTGTTTCGCCATGACGTCCACGCGGCCCTCAGATTGAGATGTCCGTTGGACAATGAAGGAGCGTAGGTAAGCCTCGAAGTTTTTGGATGGAGGAAATGCGATTAGCAGCACACAGAGCATCTGCCATCCTTTGAAAATGTTCTCCGGGTTGGGATTGCCGCTTAGTTGTTTCATTAACTGGCAGTAAATCTCGTCTCGTAGTTCTCCGTGCGCGAGGCCCTCTCCCAATAACCATCGCTCTTCCTCGAGGAGGCCCATCGAATTTGTGGGAAGCGAACTCGTTGACCCATTGTGTACAGGTATGCCAGCTGGCTTTTCCCGCTCACGGTCACCCATGATGTGCTGGATGACCTTGAAGATTTTGACTGCATCCGTTTTTAGCGGACGATTCAGCGTAAGGAGAGGCGAGGTGAGCGGGGCCTTTTGCCATGTCATCATTTGTGCCACCGGGACTCTACGGCGGAATATAAATCCTGTGCGATGCGTGGAGAAGTATTGTCTGGCGTAATCCGATTCTACGAATTGTTGAATATCGGAAGCGAGGTCATGAGGAAGCGCAGGATATGTCCTAGGAGACAATCATCAACCGACTTTGCCTTGGTGAACCATAGGTATACAGACCCTGATGCAAGTGTTGCTGTGGGGGCACGATGTAGGGAAGGTGGAGGACTTCCCGAGCCCGCGACAGGGATAGGTTTGCCAGTCGACCGATTCTTGAGTGGACTCATGTCCAACGAAGCCTCTGCCAAGCCTATTTAGGAATACAATATTAGTCAAGGAATCTGACTCACCATCATTGGGGATGGGGCTACTGATAGTCTTGCCATTCACAGTTGGTGGCGTCGATGTGCTACGTGTCATCCAGAAGGCACCATGCGTAGTTAGGCTCTTCGTCGGAGATTGTGTGACGTCGCGCTTCTCCTTGGACTTTGAACTCGAACTACTCGTACTTGGACGTGGCTTGCTTTCGGCGGCGCCAGGACGAAGCGCCATGGGATGACCATGGTCCGACGCCGATCTTCTCTCCGATAACGAGAGCATCTCCACCGCGGCGTTCAAACTTTGCGGCGCTGGTGACCTATGGGGCACGTATGAAGAAGACTTGGATCTCGATCGTGATGGCGACGCGTCTTCGGTGTCGGTCATTGCACCGTTGCTACCACTGTTGTGCCGTGGTTTCTCCTCCTTGGGGCTCGACTTGCCATTTGCGGAGCTGAGTGATATCGACTTACGAGAAGCAGGAGTAGAAGGCTCTGACGCGTACGGGGATGCAGGAATCGGGGGGAGATTAGTGTGCGACCAACCACGAGTCGACCCGTTTGGTTGTCCATGTTGGTCGTTCGTGAAGGAGCGTCTGACAGGTGGCGATTGGTGGTGTTGTCTTTTGGCAGGACTCGCGCTCGTTGTCAGTGTGATCCGACCCGGAGAACTACGTGTTGACGAATACGAAGTTCGGGGTTGCAGATCTGCGTCGGCCGATCGAGGTGTGACATGGCGGGTATCCTTGTCAACACCGCCGGTTTGGGCTCGAACCCGGCGATGGGCTTGGCGGTCGGGTGTCGTGGCCTGGTTGCCAGCAGGTGTTTTTTTACGCATGCCAGTCTGAGAGAGACGACGGCCAAGAGTTGTTTGCTAACGCATTACAATGAGCATGTTGTGAACGAAGATAGGGAGCTCGAGTTACTTGGATGACAGTCAGGGGAATGACGAATCCGTCTGGGCGCTCCCAGACGGTCTCGCCCGTTTTAGTTTGATAATAATATGGTATTCCGCCACGAGACTCGTCACTGAGTTCCCACCACTCGCCATCCTCGCTGGGAGGGAGCCTGGAAGATGGAAACGGTATAAAACTGAGAAACACAAATTTGAAATTTGCGACAATACGACTCACACAAAGGTGCCCGTTGGAGGGTCCCAGCTGACCTGGCCTGTCGCTGGACATGCAAAGAACGTCGTGCTAGTCTTAAAGAAACGCGACGGCGCTTGTACTCGTCATCGACGGCGCGGAAGACGAGACACGACACACCTGTGGATCGATCAAAGTGACCCAAAAGTTCGCGCCCCAAGTCGAGCTGTCTGGATCAAACGGCGATGCAAATGTTCCCGACGGACGGGGACTCCGCAGTGGCTCGCCGTTCACGTTTACTTGCGGTACTACGGTCGCAGACTGGGAGGAAGCCCCGTTGGGCGTTACATCGGCCTTGGCCGGCGACGGCTCGGGTGGCATGGCAGGCATAGCAGCGGGATTGGGAGAGGACGCGGTCTGATCGAGGGTCTTATCGGGTTCGACGGTGGCCATTGGGTGTAGTACTGGTGACTGGGTGCGGATCGCGTGCAAAGAGAGTAAGAGAAAGAGTAAAGGGCAGACTTGACGATTCCAAGGTAAAATACAGCACGAAGGTCTCGTCGAGCGGATGGCGACGGTGTACTGAGCCGGCCAAGGAGGATACTGACGGAACGCCAAACTCAAACGTTGAAAATTTGCGGTACGAAAGCGAGCTTTGGGTGCAGATAGGCCAGCCCGTTCAAGGTTGCCATCCCGTAATCCCATTTAGTAACTCCGTATGTGCCTTCGCCTATTCGGTTAACACCAGACCTGACCATCATCGTGCTCAGCGAGGATGGTTCCCCAGGTTGCTACTACATAGTGACGGGCCCCGTATCTGAAACAGACAGGGATCCCATCGTGTCAACCAATCTTGCCGCCGAGTCCGAAGAGTCCCCATCAAATCATACCGATTGACGCGCTAAAATGAAAAAGGTGCGCGGTTGCTGAAAACTGCATTTGCCGACGAAAGACAGCAGCAACAGGGCAACTTGACAGGTGTGTTCCTAACAATCCAGGTCCTGGCCATCACTTCTTCTGCGTTCTCTTCGCATCTTCTGCAAACTTGCTCAATACTCTTACGTCCGCTTGATCCCCAACAAGCGACTTCTCAACCCGCTCGTATATCCTCGCGAGTCCTTTGTAGGTATCACCTTCTTTCCCACCCACGAATTCCCCGATTTCCTCCATCTCTCCTACCCACCGGTATGCTTTCGGAAGCATCGGTGGCACAGTCCTTACTAGCCGGTCGAGTATTCCGGGCTGCGACAGGCTCAGCTCTTTGATTAGTGCTTCTGCAGTCGCTGGTGACGACGCGTGGGCAGCTAAAGTGGGCGTCGCAGTGCATTCACCGTATCATCCATTCTTTGCTTACCCAAGATCATCGTCGTATACAGACCAATCGTTCCTTTGGTGATTCCCTTTACGTGCCGCTCAACCTTTCTGCTAGGCTTACATCTAGAACGGAAGACTGCTCACCGCATATGACATCTTGAGCGCACTTGCATCTCCCACACCTGCACCCTCCCGTCAACGGTGAAACTTTCAGCCCATACTTGGAGAGCGCCACGAAGGCGTTCAGCTCGTTTCTGTCCTCAGCTGCAGCCGATGCGTAGAAGGTAGGATCGTAACCATCTCTCGGTGGACCTCCAATAATAGCGGCATCTATGAACTTGATTCCAGTACCTGCGAATATTCGTGCGATCCGTTTCACAGTCTCCGGACTGACAGCATTACAATCTGCAAACACGAAATGTTCGAGGCTAGCTTGTTTGCCCCGGTTCGCGGCAGTATCCCGAATGTTCTCGGCAAACGACACGGCATCTCGAGGGGGCAGTATACTCAATATCCAGTTTGCTTCGACCACAATGTTGTCCAAGGATGCATCCAGCATTCCTGCTTCCTTGGCGCGTTGACGTGTCGCCTCGGAGCGTCCGTCCAAGTTAGTGTACACTGTGCAACCGGCCCTGGTGAGTCTGTTGGCCACCGCGGAGCCCATTGTTCCGGCTGCGATAACTGCAAACTGAGGCGATGTAGCCATGATGTTGGAGGTAGTATGAGATAACGGACGGTGGCTATAGATAGACCTCGGTCACTCTTGTCATTTGCGTGGGACTATTTTGAGCCAGTGATGACGATAGTAAATTAGACTAACAGGGGATTGGCTGGCCAGTGTCCTTAGGTGTGGTGTGGGCTGGAATCTGGATCAGTGGTGAGCGCGCACGAGGGCAACCTCGAGTAGAATACCTAGCTGAGGACTAGACCTAATTGGGTAGCATGATATAGAGAGTGATCATCACATCGTCAATATTTAATTCAATACTGCCACTAAGCTTGCTTTGCATTGAACTCTCGGTGTAAATAACTCCAGCATGCACAGTGGGGTGCGTATTCCAGGTGCCAGAGACATGTTGATGTTTTGTAGACTGGCTGGAGACGAGATGGAGTCCTGCGGCGGAACTTGGTGGAGCAGCGAGTAGCAATGCTGCCTCGTCCTGAGGGGAGTTCTCCGTGGAAGGCATGTGACAGTATGTCACCTTCGTCATTCAGCGAGGATCTACAACATGAAAATGCCTGCAATACAATCAAGTATTCTGCACCGCTCAGAATTATCAGTTTCAGACACATCCGACCCTTCCAAGGTATCTTAACTTGCCTTTGTGTTACCACTTGATATTATTCCATTGTAAGTGTGAACGCCGTCTTCTGCCCAAAGTATTGAAATGAAAGTATAGCTCTTAATGGAAGGATCCAAGGCCTTCGAACCAGTCGAATTACTCGGATTGGTTCAACCCAGTTGAGCTAACTCTGGTGAAGTTATTTGGGTCTAGGAGAATTGCTAGTGTTATTCACATTAATTAGCTGGGAACATGAAACCTGTAAGGAGGAGTCAAGAAGCAAGCCGCTGGCCCCGTTTCACTGTAAATGGACTTGCATGAAGTCGCTCGGTTCTGGAGGAGTCCCGAGTGTCGATCTTGATTAGGTAATTCGGTACCACGGAATGTTGTATTTCTAGATCGGTTTCCGCCGAATTTGTGGTCGCCGCGGTGAGCGTTGTTCGTTCGACAGCCTGGCGGCCACGCGCTTGTTTAACACAACGTGGACTCAAAGTTAAGTCGTTTCAGGGCCCTGGCGCGTATCAAGTCACATCGCCAAGGTCGTCCCTTCTCATCCATAGTTAGTACTTGTCACTCATATTTCTTTCATGAACTACACTGCAGGTCGCAAACCGCGTTTTTCTTGACTCTCACGCAACATACCGAGAAGTCCAGAATCATGATGCGCCAACTGAGCACCCTGCGTTCGCGGAGGCACATGTGCTCAAAGTACGTCAATGTCACTCCATTCAACTCTTTTGTACGACATTGCACAGGTGAGTCTCCACAACGCGTGCTATCGTTTATCCGGTTTCACTTGGTTCTCATACCGATCCCGTTTCAAAAGCTCACAGGGCTGCCTCGCCTTTGGCGTTCGTGTTTGATATTGTACGTGACATGTTCAGGTTTTCCTGGGACCCGAACATGATGTAGCTTGACTGACTTCCCTCCTGTGACTCAGGATGGTGTTCTCGTTCGCGGTGACAACGCCCTACCAGCCGCAAAGCGCGCATTGTCGATCCTGGATGGTAACAATCAATTTGGCATGTATGTCTTTTTTTTCCACTCCACCGTTTTTCACGCGTCCTGATCACTCTCCGAAGTAAAATACCTTACCTCTTAGTAAATGATACCTCATGTTTCCCACTTCCCATCAAACTCAATTATCTTTCAGCTAACCAACGGCGGTGGCGTGAGCGAGTCAGCGCGCTGCCACAAACTCAGCCAACAGCTGGGAATCAAAGTAAGATCCGCGGTGCGAGATGACCTGTGCCATTCACTGAGAAGATTCCACACAGATCGATCCGGAACGATATATTCAGGCGCACACCGTACTAAAGTCTGTTGTGCACAAGTATGCTGATCTACCAGTGTTAGTGCTCGGCGGCAAAGGTGACACCCTCCGCAAGGTTGCCGAAGGGTAATTACTTGATATGTTTCTCCGCGTTGTCCTATTCACATAGATCTCTGATCTCGAGAATAGCTATGGCCTCAAGCATGTTTACACGACCCTCGATGTACTTGCTTGGAATAAGTCGTAAGTCACTCGCAATCGTTCGGTTCCAAGCAGTTTCTCAAACAGGTAACAGTGCGTGGCCACTTCACAATCTTACGGCTGAAGAGCGGGAGTCAGTCAAGGTTAGTCCGCTTGCTAGCACTCCGATCAATTCTTCAATCAGACGAAATCTGGCACCCATTAGATAACCGATTTCTCCAAAACCTGCATTACCGCCATCATTGTATTTCATGATCCTCGAAACTGGGCCCTTGATATCCAAGTGATGTGCGATTTGATTCAATCAGGCGGCGTTGTGGGCGGTCCCTACTTACCAGATCAGACGCGAAAGGCGGTCGACCTCGTTTTCTGCAATCCGGATCTAATATGGAAATCGGATTTTGATAGACCTCGACTTGGTCAGGGCGCGTTTAAAGTAGCTTTCCAAGCTGTCTTCAAGGTGACTGGGTTGAATCTACTCCCCATCTTCCATACACAATGACCACACGTTTTCCCGCAGTCGCTAACTGGAGTGCCATATCCGTATATCCAATTTGGAAAACCGACGGAAGCGACTTACAAGTTCGCGGAGCAAGTGTTGTGGGGGCAACTGCTGGAAAAATCCTGTGCTGACTCGGTGTTGGTAACAAACAAGAGCAATTCGGTGGTCTTGCTGACAATTGCATAATCTGCTTGGCAGGTACATGATTGGAGGTGAGTCGCAGAGTGTACCGTACCACGATTGGCAACGAATTCATGTTGGCTCCTCAGACAATCCAGAGTCCGACATTGCAGGGGCGAATGCCGCACGTTGGAAGTCTATACTCGTCAGGACGGGTGTTTACGACCCTCGTCAGGGACCGCCAAGCCACCGCCCTACACACGAGGTCGAGGACGTGGAACAAGCTGTGCAATGGGCACTGGAGCAGGAGTTTCAGCCTTAAGCGTGAGGCGGCGAGAAAGGCAGAAATCCTTGCCACAGTTCGAAGGATTAGGCAGGATGGATCTGAATGTTGCACATTGGCAATACCTGGTTAACATAGACGTAACCGTGGCCACGGCTGTCAGCACGCCTAAGAGTTGATTCTCAGGAGCCGTCGGACAGGTATTTGATCTGGGGCTGTCCGGCATGTCGATCAGCACGCTCCACGACCTGAGCGGTCAGGTTGGTTTTGTTTGTTTTGTTTTGCCTTCTTTCAACACGCGGTCTTTAAAGTTGTGGAAGAGCTAGGATCTCAGATTGGTCAGCTCATGAATCAACCTACAAGGGCATGTAACCATCGGCGAGCGGCCACGCAGTGATCACGCTTTGCAGGTTCAGCGGACTCGATGGTGACACGGCGTAGAAATAAGACTCTCGGGTAAGAATTTCACCTCAACTTTAAATTCATCTCAATGCATTCAATATCATGAGATCGGTTTTTGTCGCCGAGCTATCGTTTCCTTTTGGGGTACATTGCGCCGAAATCAAATTTAGGTTAGTATTGCCTCGGTCATTGCATGCTAGTCGTTATCGGAGTTGCAGGGTTCGAAGAGGTTGTCAGTCCCATGTATAAAGCATTTCCAGCTCGAATATGTCCACCGATTGACTTTCGGGTGCTCGACCTTCTCGGCTTGACTCTCCCCTCCATCTTAACATGCCCTGTGGGTCGACCTCTTCCCGTCATCGCGCAGATCCTACCGCTTCCTCTGTTACGGTACCGCAGGCTCGGACTGTCATCGAGTACAGGAAGGACGGTGCGGTATCCAAGATGCGCTCGCACAAAGGCAATATACCCGTCCTTCCCCAAACGAAGCTCTGTCCACACTGTCCCGCGAAGTTCACCCGCACTACCCATCTCAATCGCCACCTACGTACCCGTGAGTCTTGACTTTTCTCCAATTCGGGAGTATAGACACCGAAGCTCAGTGCACGAACCATACAGACACAGGAGACAGGTCCCATCGGTGTGATGTGAGCACCTGCAAAAATCTTTCTCCGATCCTGCATGTTTAGGACTGAACCCTAACAGACCTGCGATGCGCAGTTCACCCGCAGTGATTTGTTGACGCGACATAAGAAAACATGTGGTGATTCGTGGGTATCTTGTCTTTTTCTTCACCCGGTTATCTCCTCCCCTCCGTCCTGTGCGTGCCTCCTCCCCGCTACTCGATCTCACCCGTGATTCTAGGTCCCATGCTAACCGCACGAGGCGACGGTCTTGTCAGGCCTGTGCCGACTCAAAAGTGAAGTGTGATTTGCAGCGGCCATGCAGCAAATGCCAGGCACGTGGGAAAGAGTGCGTGTTTGTCATTCGGTCCTCCAGGTCGTCCGCAATGGGTATGGTGCCGACGTTGTCGGCCACGACGGTCGCGCGAAGCTCTGATTCCGAAGATCGGGCGCCGGTGCTGATCCCTACGACCCCTCACCCTGCTGCTTCCCCATCTCCGAAGTCATACATCCCCGCGGATCATTTGCCAATCGATCAGCAAACCGAGGGTGACTGCCACTGGGCGGCCGCACCATCCGGCGCCAACTCGGACGCGGTATCGGGGCCTTCGTCATCAGAGCGTTTCTGTTCGGGCTCAGCGAGCGACACCGGCTCTCCAGACTCTGTCCCATCACAAAATTCCTTTTCGACGCTCTTTTCGGGAGATCTCCTCGATCCATTTCTTGTATACCCAAGCTATAATAACACTCCTATTTCCTCTGATCATTCACATTCGCCAAGCGATCCAGTCATTCCCTCTCCAATTTCCGTCGCAGATGACCCAACCTCATTTGCCACTCAAGGTGTAGAAGTTCAACATCCGTTTCATGCTTCTGGAGGATCAGTATATTATACACCGTCCTCTGCTCAACAAGTACAAGACGTAATTCCCAAGGAACATGCCCATTTGCAACGCCAAAGATATGCACAGGATCACTTTATGCCCTCGTTTCCTGGATTGGCCCATAATTTCAAACAACAGAATTTGACTGAGGAACGGCATCATTGTATGTCTGTCCCCGACCTCCGTCGTTCAGTTTTTTTTTTGAAACGCGTGCCTGATTCACTCGGTTGTGGCTGTCAGATGTCTTCGATTCATCACCCCCTCACGGCCGAAGTCGTGTCAGAGCCGCTGGTCCATATCAAGTATATGGAAGTGCGAGACGAGCACTACGGGATGGCCACTTCGGCAGTCAGCTTCACCTCACGTTCGTTGATACTCTCGACGGTGATTATTACGGACGAAATTGTGAGACTCGGTTATCGTCCAGTTCATATTCCTTTGACCCACCTTTGCCTAGGCGAGAAGTCCACTAGTCAACCTCGGATGAGCGGAAGCGTTCCCCCCAGCCAACACTGGCCTGTGCCTCTGGAGAACGACATGTTCGATGCGCTACCGAGGTTTGGTAAGCAGTGGTTTAATCGTATCTGTTCGCATAATGAGATGGGCTGATCAAACGATGGGCAGATTCGGATGACCAGAGATACCGAGCGACATTCACGGAATGTGCCATCGACGCTCTCCAATGGAATGGAGCGCACATCACGCGACGTCAGGTGATAGACCCTGCGTGAATACCCTAAAACGCCTAATCTACCTTCCTTGCTTTTGTTTTCTTTCTACCCACGGCTTAGCACAAGAAACTACTTAATGCCCATGGGGCATGTTGACGTACCGATATGATCGCCATTTTTTTTCGTCTGATGACATGGACTCTGTCATTCATTTACCTATGACACTGATCACGTCTGAACCGCTGCAATAGTGGATTCGCAGCTATCCACGGCAAGCTTGCAAGTGCGATACGAGTTGACCCATTCACTGAAACTTCGGTGTTAGAGGTTGGACTTACTGGGGGAATTTTTGGGCGAGAGACACTCGAGGGACGTTTTGCCATCCTGGCAGGCTCACCCAGCTCCCAACAACGAGACACCAAACGTTTCCTTATATACGCGAGTGTGTCGGTGGAATACTATTCAAATCGGAGGCACAAGTGGATGGTTTGACTCTATGAGCCTCGTATGATCCGGCCGGAGTCAGTGGACGGACTCGGAGATGTGGAGTTTACATTTAAATAAACTAGCATCGGAAGACTTTTGTAAGTGGGTCAAATGACCCCATATGTGCACATGCGAAGACTCAAATTTTGGGATCGCTCGCGCTCATAAACTCTACTGGTAAACATCGTACCCTGGCTGAGCAAGAGGCTTAACGGTTCTCCCGCGAGGCGCCCCCAAGAGTCGGGTTCCTTCCTCTTTCGGACGCCAGGCCCGCCACCGGTGGCTTTTCGTGTCCAGGCGATGAACTTGAACATGACCATCTCGTCTTGAACGATGCTTCCGACACCAGCCCTGAGCTCTGGCCCATCTTCTCGACGTGGCGCTTTCCACTACAATGCTACCAACGGTCGCTCACGCTCGTTCGACTACCGTATCGCTCTCCGGTCTCTCGGCGGGCGCTCGAGACTGACCAACTTGGGCGTGTTGCTCTTGGCTGCATTTGGCTGCATGTCTTTCCTATATAACTTCGTTTTTATCTTTTCATCTTATCCGCATTCTACTGGTGTGGGTTTCGTGGGCTATGCCCCACCATACAGCATTCTTGCCACGATACAGCGCGACGAGACGTTGGAGCGTCTCTCGCACCTTATTGTCGTACCCGGACACGCAATTTGGTCGGGTTCCAAACAGGATCAGGTTCTTGACGAAGAATTGTGGACGCTGGAAGATTACCAGAGAGGGGGTGGTAGGGTATCTGCCTTCGTCGATCATATCAAGCAAGGGTAAGCTGAGTTACATTCTTTGGCCACGCGTGCGTGACAGCCTCGAGCTCGAGCTCGGGATAAGAGCTGATATGTGAACGTTACCAGAGTCAACCTTGCGTTAGAAGACAAAAATTCTTTGCTGGTGTTCAGTGGGTAAGGGCTCCTATGGCACGTTTATCTTCGATCAAACGTTAACCTATCGGATGATCACACTCCGCAGTGGTCAAACTAGGCTTCAATCGACGACAACTGAAGCAGAGTCATACATGCGACTTGCGCTGAGTATGGATCTATTTCGTATCCCTGCAACTACAGGTGCCAGTCCCCCATTTTCTCGGGCCACGACGGAGATGTATGCTCTCGATTCGTATCAAAACATATTGTTTTCCGTAGCACGGTTTCACGAGGTCACTGGAAGATACCCGTCTCAAATTACCGTGGTTGGCTACGAGATGAAGCGGCGACGGTTCGAAGAACTACATCTAGCGGCAATTAGATTCCCTGCTCCGCTATTTGAGTACATTGGCCTCGAACCTCCCGCCACAGATGGCGAAGCCATCACGGCTCGCGAAGGCGAGGTAAGGGTTGAACCCAACCATCCTAGGATTCACACTAATTCCGATAATACTGCGATCCCATATAGTTCAAAAATGGCTATCAGCCATATACCCTTGACATATATGGCTGTCACGACTTCCTCCTTTCCAAGAGGCGGGGTAGGAACCCATTCATACGATTCCATTCCTACCATGCGTCCGCGCCTGAACTGCGTGGTTTGTTAGAGTGGTGTCCGGACGATCCCAGACAAATCTATCAGGGTCCACTACCGTGGGATGTGTTTGGGTGATGTGGCAAGAACCCCTTCACATCGTACCGTCTCATACTTACATAGATAATGCCGCATCCCAATAAACGTAATTTATTTGCAGGTCGCATAGCGCTGCATGGCGTGTGCCATGTGGAACTGTGAAGAACCTCGGATTTGGACAGGGTCCTGGTGGGCAACGTTCACGCCATCAAGTCGCATCCGGATTTGGGCAGCCGGGCAGTTGAACCGAATGTTGGCCAGGCGAGGTATAGAGCATGTCGCTAACATGTCCATAGGCTGTGTAGGAAATCAAAATTGGTGATCATGCTGACGTGACCACTGACTGGTACTAGACTCGTCACCGTGATATCCTTTGGCGCGGATCCCCGAGCTCGCCATGAGCTTTCAAGTTCTGTTCATCTCACGGACGCCGTGTAGGATGTTTTGCACCATGCTCGGGACACTGCGCGCCAACGTCATGGTACTCAAGAAAGCTGCAATCTGCTTTCATCCCTTCCGCAGTTGTCTGCCGGCCTCCTTGCCCTTCTGATGGGCACCGGACGTTTGTATAAAATGTGCCCCCTATGAATGTCTTCTATTTCTACCACGGCGCGTAGCTTGATGCCCCGAAGCAGGCTTATTGCGCTAGGATTACCTACTGACGTTTCTTGACACTCTCGACCAAGGGAACTACCTGGCCGTCCCTTTCATCTCCGGCCCTGCGAAGACGAATTTCCAAGGGGAGACGAGGTCACGGTGGTCCTCTGTCTTGCAGACCGCCACCGATCCGTCTCTAGAAGCGGCCAACATCTTCATTATGATGACAGAAACGTATGGAAGCAACCGAAAGTAAGGGTGCATGGCGTCAGTACCTCTGGCTCCGGTAATTTCCTCATCCATGTACTGGGATATGGTGCTTCCGCGGTCGCCTTGAGACTTCCTTGTGGTCAACCACCGTCGAACGTTGGATGGTGTGGCTTCCTCAATTAATGGAACCCTCACCCCTTGAACCTGAAGTGAATGGTGCATTCCCGCTCAGATTTCCAACCGAGCAGAGGGGAAAATTTTGTTCACATTAGGCTGATCGCTGCCGTTCATTCATCATCCATTGCGCGTTCTCAGGACTCGGGTTAAGGCGCAGAGAGGTCAGACATGTTTATTTCACCCTAGACGTTGATGGCTCACGGAAATGAATAAACAAATTTTTTCCTACATTGTTAGCCCATGTCTACGCAACGTTCGAGGATGAGTCCAACCACCGATCGGACCAAAGGGGAAATTCCCATGACGGACAGGAACTGTAATGGGATGGTCCACGATATCCTCGCTCAGTTCCGTGTGTCGTTCGAGGAGCTCCACCCATTAGTGATTACCACCCATGCACATGGTCGTTATCACCCTAACAAAGATCCAGCCGGATTTGGTTCCGCGCGCGGGCGGTGCGGCGTGCCACGTACCGGAAGGCTGCTGGCACGTCGGGAATGGAGACCCGGTTCGTCGGATCTCGCCCTTATAAAAAAAGGAGCGAGTCTGCCTTTTGCGTGTATAACACGCACTGGCACGGCTCCTTTGTGCTGCGGTTCCTTTATAGTCGTGTAGTCCATGCGTCTTTTTTTGTTTCAGATGCTGAAGGTCGTGGGCTGCGTGGCAGAACGTTGCTCTCGCCGTTGTTGTCCCTTCGTCACTCGTCGACCCGCCTGAATTGAAATCAGACTAGGGTTGGAAAATGTTGAGCCCGAATCAGCTGATAATCAAAGAGATAGTCGATCCGAGCGCCTATTCATGGTGTCCATGAAAAAGTAGAGCCTTGGTCCCTTGGTCGTGTTTTTTCCTCCGGCACATGGTCAATATTCCCAGAGGAACAATGCCCCCCAAAGATTTCGGGGGATTCCCGAGGCCAAGATGATGGGTCCGCGGTACGCCGATCAGGGAGACAAAGTACTGATGGAAAACATGGTAAGTGCGAATCCAGTGAGTAGCAAGAGGTGGATAGCCCGAACAGTGAACACTTCTAACCCCTGGCCTAGCTTGCCCCTGACTGAGATGGCCCTCCTGGAGCCCCTGTTCGTGTCGAACGTTTCATTTACACCACAGTGGACCACAGCGGACCATGGGCGAATGGTCCCATGTAGGGAACACAAGACCCAACCTCTGACATGGTTCTGAGTCATCCTTCGCTTCTCGATTATCTGATGATCAACCTCGCTTGATCAGGATTTATGTGCTAATACTGTGCGGCGTTAGGATAGGACTTCGATAACGACATCAACTTCTTTAACATCCTTCTTTACTCCTTAGCATCGGTAACCCCTGGACAGACAGAAGAAGAGTCGAAGAAAAAACAGTTGTTAGGTTTTATACGTCAACTTGCAAATATAACAATGCGTCCGATTAGTAAAGAGTTTACGCCGCCGACATCATCCCCATTTAATGTGTAATGTGGAGTAGGTGCGCCCCAATGGCATGGATGGTCTAGCTGATCGGTATGGAGTTTACGACTACCCCGGCTGAATTGTTCTTCCAATTTATTATCCGCTGCGCCTTCGCAGCTTTTTAATGAGGGGTTCCATCGCGTCGTTCTGGAGGTAAGGAGAATCTCGATCAGCGGTCGGGCGCTCTGTCTTAAAGAAAATTTCGGAGATAGGCGAAGGTTTGCTGAATGGTTTACGCCGACAACCTGAAACTAGAGCGCTCAGAAGGTGAGGCAATGGACTAAGCGAGAGAGGCGGTGTACTAATCGTTCGATGTCCCATGGTTTGGAGTATCCAGGAACACGTAGGTAGGGAAACAGGGGGACGAAGAACTCGCGAACGTTTGCGCAAAGACGATAGACGACGGTCACCCGGGATTCGGGTTTTGTGCGCAAACTTGTCTTCGATCATCCCTGTAGACTGTAACCATTCTATCATCAGAGTTGCGGGGAAAGAAGGATCCGGGCTCAAGGACCAACGCAAGCTCTTAGCTCTGCTCATAGATTGAACAGCACACCGCATGTGACATGGTCTGACTCACCGAGAGGCTAACTGCCGGGACACTTCCATCCTTCTGGCTCAAGGAAGTACCACGGCCACACAGAACGACTGCGAGTTGTTGTTATATGGAGTCATCGATAACAGGCAAACCCGGTCGTGATGACCGTTATCCACTTGGTAAGCCAATCGGTTGTACACTACTATACTAGCACTGGTACACACTAGCCAAAGGGCATGATGTTTGAAATATTAGTTGCGGTGATCCTTCCAAATTATGGCTCTCACTGTCCTGTAGAAATTTGGGATTGCGGCCAGCTATTATCTTCTACTTGTCCGTTGCTTTTGCATAAGTTCTTTCTTCATGCTAGCCTACTCATGAGTGTGTGGTTGTTGCATACTGTGAACTTCGTCAGAATGCGAAAACTGTTGCGAGAATATGTTCCAGAGAACCTGACCTCGCATGTTTCAGAACTATTCCTCAAACTTGAGGAATAGTTCTTTGGCATAATTACTTGTGAACGTGACGGTAAGCCAGCCACAAGCATTTGTTGTCGTGGTGTGCTGACGTAATTATACTCATTTGGAATGAAGCTACTTCATCTCCATTAGGAAGGCAGAAAGATGCGCGGACTTGGAAAAGATACAGCCGAGTGTGTTCAGCCGAGTGTATTCTTTTGAGCAAGCAGAGTCACTGACACTAGAACTTGACTTCATGATGGCCTCCACCGTGTTCCGGACGGCAGTTGTTCCTTTGGGAACGAGTTTTCCGTCGCGCTGCATTCATACATCATCTGTGTTACTGGTTGGAGGTAGGAGAATAATGAGGAAAAGCAGCGTGAAGACTGGTGAGCATCTTGAACTGACTCAAAGTCGATTGTGCATTCTCATCCTCAGATATGAATCGGTATAGCTCCTTCATCGAAAGGCCGCCTCGCACAGTCATTGCAACCCACTGGCAGAGCCAAGAAACTCGGGTCGCTTCACGTCGCATCCCCTTCGCGGCCGTCCTTCGCGCGAGATATCGCTCCTCATAGTGGTAAAAAGCCGAAGCAACCGGCTTCGCAGCGTTCGAATCCTTTAGAGGAACAATTTGACCTTTCTACGCCATCCCTCTCAAAAGCTCTTCCAAGCAGCTTCACATCACCCCCATTACTTCCCGGTCTATTGCAGAGCGTCAAGGAGACCTTAGGTCACGATGCCACGCCAACTGCGATCCAGGCGCTTTCTATGAAACATCTGATGGAAGAGCCCGATGGAGAGTCGAAATGGAAGGAGTATCTCCTCGCGAGTGAGACGGGATCCGGCAAGTCGATAGCGTATCTTTTACCACTCCTGCAGGATTTGAAACGCACAGAGCTCGAGCGTTCTGGCTCTCCACGCAAATCATCACCGCGACCACTTAACCCTCGCGCTTTGATACTGGCACCGACTCACGAATTATCGCGACAACTAGCAGGGTTTGCAAAACGGCTTTCGCACATCATCAAGCTTCGCATACTGTGTGCTTCTCGAGCGAACATGTCAAGTGCCGCCGAGAACAATGGAACTGCTTCAAAGATGAAGATGACTATGAATGCTGTTTTCGATAATAGCGACCCCGGTGACGTAACGGTCGGTAGCGGAGGTCGCTCGTCCCACGGAGTCGATATGCTTGTCGGAACCCCCATGAAGCTCTTGGAGCTTGAGAAAGGCAAAGGGTGGAATTGGGAACAAAGAGCACACGACAAAGCACTGAGAGTTGGATCGAAGAAGACCGAAGACCCTGCTTCCGCAGAAAAACTCGCCGCCTCAGCGCGGAAGTTCTGGGTAGACGAGCCCGAAATGGGCCTGGAAAACGTTGAATGGGTCATCGTTGATGAAGCAGACGTTCTGTTTGGTATGTTCAATGTCCCTTTCTCTGCGCATTCCAAATGAATTATTGGACGCCTAGACCCTGACTTCGAGGCATCAACACGCCAGTTATTGGCTGACGTCGCTGCGGCAAAGGGACAGCCTGTTCGTGTTCTCCCCACTTCCCCCGTCTCACTCAATGAGACACGACCGAGTCCCGAATTCCCACAACCAATATCATATCCCTTCCATCTCCTGCTCACCAGCGCTACCATTCCAAATTCCCTCAGTAATTATCTGTCCACCCACCATCCCGCGCTAATCCGCCTCGCGTCTCCGAAACTACATCACCTGCCTAGCGCTCTACGACTAGAGCATGCTAAATGGACGGGCGGGAACAAGGATGCAGATATCGAGCGCCGCATTCGGCGTGTATGGGCCGAGGATGCTCTCGCGCATGCCAAGAGTGGTCTCCCAGCTGGCAGGCCGGTCAAGCTCTCCAAAATTATCGTATTCTGTAACAAAAAGAGTAAAGTAGAGCAGCTCACTGCAGTCCTCGGTACTCGCGGTGTCGCCTGCGTCGCACTGACGGGTGACGCAGATGCTCGCAAGAGGGGAAACAATCACCATTTGGATGGGTTCTTAAAGTCGAGCGACTCCTCCCACGCGACATCAGGTTCTCGGCCTTCGAAGTCCCCAGTTTCAAAAGCTGGCCTTTCGAATCCTGCGATCGCCCCTCACGTTCTTGTCACGACCTCACTCCTCTCGCGAGGCCTCGACTTTAGCCCTGAGATCAAGCATGTTTTCATTGTGGACGAACCGCGCAACATGATCGATTTCCTACATCGCGCCGGGAGAGCAGGCCGTGCCGGAGAATCAGGGAAGGTTGTTGTGTTTGGGCGCGCAGAAGGACGTGGTAGTGGTCGGACGGAAGAAATGCGGAAGAAGATTAGTGTGCTTGCATAGACTGTAGACTTGTTAATCTTGGTATGGACCCCATGCTAATAATGATCCCCAGTTCATCTGTTGGCAGTGTGAATGTCTTTGGTTGTCGAGCAACTGATCTCTCTTTGTAAAGATTTCTGGTGTGATCAAACTGGTAAGATTTTATGCAGATTGTTGCATTAAATAACAGAATACTAGTGTTCTCAAGAATGCTGCAAGCAGATGGGTCACGGGTGGGACCCTAGACCTACATTAATGATGTGTGTGCATTGAAGAGATCAGTGAGGTAAGTGAAACATTTTTGTCGAGAGTCGACTAGTGCGCGAGGTGACTTAGAATCAGACAAACGGAGCCCTTGTGAGGGCCGGGGACAAAGACTTAGAATTAACCCCCCGATACAGGACAGGTTGACCTTTATACTACAGCGCTATTGCAAATGGACAACTCAGATGTCTAATTTGCCTTCAATGCCTGAGGAAATGAGGATGATAGGAAAAATGCAAGCTTCACATGCTAGTATGATGCTACTATGGATACTAATGTGCAAAGCTCCAACTTGATTACAAAAATTAAACCCAAAAACTGTATGAGAGAGCCTGAGGCGCTGAAAAGCCTGGAAATATGACTAGGACAAAGAGGCGCAAAACACACTACATAAGCACAAAAACAGGTGGGAGAGGTGGGCAATGAAAAAGTACTACTAACAAGATGATGAGACCAGGTCAGAAGGGGACTAAGATGCAAACAGAGAAAACCTCACCTAGTGAGATGACAGGAGCAGGTCAGAAGGGAGCAAGGGGCCCCCTGAACCATCATTCCACTAGAAAAGAGGAAAGAAGGCCATGATGAAGGATGACACAGAGAGCATGGCCACAGGTGGCAATTGTGAGATGAGTGTTGAAGTTCAAGTAGAAAGCTTTGAGCACAGTGAACAAAGAGATGATGATCTGAGAGAGAAGGGAACTCAGATAAATGCTGTATGGTGTGATAACCGAGAGATAGTCTTGACTATGAGGTATTGACTGAGCACAGGAAGAACTTGAGGATAGAAGAGAGTAGAGTTCTTACTATTCAAGTCTTCAAGTACTAACAGTGATTAAGCTGTTGTACTCAGACTATGTGATGCAAATTATCAAATAGATAATAGAATAACAGGATAAGGAATATGGCTGTAAGGCCTTCCTTTAAATACATGTAGGATCTATTTGTACTTATGTACTATATAGTATCTATAAGTAGAAATGTCCTAAACCCTGGGTAAAGGGTTGTTCTATAACATGGATTGGTAATAGGGTGTGAAGCCCTATAACAACATGAACAAGTCATGAAGAGTCATAATGACTAGCCATGACATCATGATCCATAAGCATGATGTCATCCACAGTCAGTATCAGTCAGTGTATATGAAATGAATAGAACTGATCTCTATATGAAATAGGTGGAGCTCACATATGTAATATGTGGATGACTGACGTAACAGGGTAAAGGGCACATAATGTGCCTAACTGCACTGGTAGTGCATAATCTGAATAGCATAAGCATAGTCACATGTCTATCAGGACATCATGTGATATGTGTTACGCTAGTTGCGTAGTAACTAGTCGAGTGTAGGCTTCAAGTGTAGCCTACAGACACTCAGGTGGTCTCACTATCCAATTTATCCCTTGTGCGCACACAGGGAGCTCGAGGGACTCGTGGAAACTAGAAACTATGCATAGATTGCATAGAACTAGCTAAGGACTACTATACACGGCGACTAGGTATTTATAGTAATCTAAGGTGGGCACAGACCCACTATGTCATAGCAGGTCCTAGGGTCTACCTACACGGCCAATTGTACAAGGCGTTTACGAGACACATGCTGAAAATCCTATGTATATCCCGTACATAATGCACATGATGTAGTCACATTTTCCGATACACACGGACAGCCCGGCCTGACAATTTCACCATGTACAGTGGCTCAAATAAGTGTCCCAATGTTGGGCCATTTTGGAAAGACTTGACATTTGTAAGAGAACCAAAATGTGTTGGCTCTAACCCCTGCAGGGCCATCAATAGCCCTAACCCTTGCCCTG
>JBBPND010000056.1:0-35129 GCA_038090655.1 Gastroboletus turbinatus
CGGATACGTGTTCTTGATCTCGGTCATGACGAGGTTCTCGACAGCGACATCGTACTCTGTCACCAGATCTGCAGAATTTTTCTTCTCGTCGATGAAGGAAGCGGATTGAATGGCCTGGGAACCTTGCAGGATGATGGTCCCGGCACGTCGTGCTAGATTGACTGTGAAGGTGAGGATCGAACGTAGATCGGTCGAACTTAGAGGTGTAGCAGCCATGAGTTACTAGTAGTACGCGGGTCTAGTTTACAAGCCAGTCTTGGATCTAAAGCGTTGTGTGCGTAAAAGGAAGGATCTTCCCATCACCACACCGCGACGCGCGTCGAGATGGCGGCGTCATACTCTCATCTTGACCTCGTATACCATGTTCTTGACGCGCTCAGAGTACGGTAAGCGAACGCAACGCTCCGTACCCACCTCCATCACTTCATACCGTATCATCCCTTTCCAGATCGTGGCGTAAACACCTTTTCTCCAGAAGGTCGATTGTTCCAAGGTACAGCACACCACCATCCCCCTTCACGACCCATCCCCGTGCTAACCAAAAGACCCCAGTCGAATATGCTATCGAGGCTATCAAAGTGAGCACTCCCGATCCCTTCCCATCCTCACCCAGGCACCTCACACCCCTCAGCTCGGCTCGACCACCATCGGCGTTTGCACCCCCGAAGGTGTCGTCCTCGCCGTCGAGAAACGCGTCCAATCACCCCTCCTCGAATCCAGCTCCATCGAAAAAATCATGGAAATTGACCGTCACCTCGGATGTGCCATGTCCGGCCTCACCGCCGACGCACGCACCATGATCGACCACGCACGCGTCACCGCACAAAATCATGCCTTCACGTACGACGAACAGATCAAGATCGAGAGCGCCACTCAGGCGGTGTGTGATCTTGCGCTCAGGTTTGGAGAGAGCGTGCATGACGAGGAGGCCATGATGAGTCGGCCATTTGGCGTGGCGTTGTTGATTGCGGGTATTGACGAGTTGGGACCACAATTGTGAGTGTTTGCGAACGATGTGTCTTTGGAATGGTATTCATTGGGTGTTGCGTGCCTGCTAGATACCACACGGATCCTTCGGGGACGTTTATGCGATACGATGCAAAAGCGATTGGATCTGGTTCAGAGGCTGCGCAAAGCGAGCTTCAGGACAGGTGGTACAAGGTAGTCGCCCTGCTACATACGTTGACATGTTGCTTAGCTGACTTCGCCCCAGCAAATTAGCCTTCTGGAAGCCCAAAAACTGACACTGCGGGTATTGAAGCAAGTGATGGAGGAGAAGCTCGATCACCACAACGTCCAGCTCGCACAAGTTACAACCGGAAAAGGATTCGAGATCTTAGACGAGGTGGAGCTGAAGGAAATAATTGACGCAATGTAACAGTATCAATAGAATGTATGTTCCACCTTGTGCTCGTCATCCTCACTTCCACCTCTTCAAGAGTTCATACATCTCGTGGGGGGCATCAAAGAGTTGTTGGTACTATTCAGGGGTCTATGTAATGCGCGACCGTATTGAAGCAAAGAATTACGGAGTAATAGATACGTATATATAGGGAGGGGCAGGGTAAGCAACGCGGTTAAAAAGACAATGCAAGTCGTTTCTTTTGAACGGAGGGAGTGCATGGGATACAAACAAGAAGCCCGGAGAAACGAATAGTATATCCTGTTATAAGATACGCAAACCACAACTAAGAACGAATTCAACAACGGGTAAACATTCCGTGAAATGAAGCGAGACATGAGGGTTACATGAGCTGTATGCTTTTCAAATTGGCCGTGATGATGATTTCTCGCACTACACAAATCTCGTCGTCAGCACGACAACACGTGGTTGTACCATCGTACTCACCCCTCTGGATGATCGTAGCAGTCCGTCTGGTATCAGTGACAGAGGTAAAGTGAACTGGAACACTGTCAGACAAAAATGTGCGGAGGATAGTGCGACCTCACTTTTGAGTTCTCTGCACTTGCTCACAGAATACTCTTGGTGTATCGCAATAAACATATCACGAAAGTCTAGAAAAGATGTGAACTAGTTTCCATGGTAGAAGGAATAACTACTCACATTTTGACACGTTGTCGAAATCGTTAGGCCTATCGCCGTATTGTATTATGTGGTCTTTGAGGCGGACACCAGCCTTCAGTTTAGCCTAGGAAAAATATCCATGAACTGAGAGGTGGCGGAGATCTGGAAGCGATTCACCTGCAAAAGATCGATTTTATTTAGGAAAAGTATGATGCTGACGTCCATCAATAGCCTGTTGGAAACAAGAGATCTCCACAGCAAAAACGAATCTTCTAGCCGATTCACGTTTTGATCCTACAGGTGAGGCATCATAAGTGGAGGAAAAAATATAGTGCTCTACCCTACCTCTGCAAGGACCTGATCGAATGCCGAGATTGGCGCCAAAAATATGATCGCGTTCACTGATTATAGATAAGATAAGATAAGGGAATAAGGATCACGTCGCGCTTACCGTCTTCGAAGTACGGCGCCCAGGCATGGCGTTGATTGCGTGCGCCACCGACATCATACACTTTCCAGTCAAAATTACGCTGGGATTCAGGGATTGAAAAAGTATGTTCTACAACACCCATGGTCTTCAAGCGGGCCTTCAAAACGTCCTCTGAAGGACAGCCAAGTCTCGGGACACGGTCACTTTACGACAAAAAAGAGGCACGCACGATCAGTTGGGAAATATCTCAGAGCCGTGATGCGGGTAATCTCATCCAAAAAACTGAGGGAAATGGAAATCAGTCGCTGATAGATAAAATGAATGTAAACGGGAATCACTTACAAGCCGCTGCTTTCTTCTATTCTTAGCCCCGTTTCACGCAGCCGTTGCTTGACGCTGGTATCTTTCCAAAGAGCTAGCATTGGTTGGGCACATGCATTGAGTACATGAACAGGATCTGATGGGTTGTCCCACCATCCCTCAATCTCGTTTGTATGGGCACTTTTGGGGCTTTTGATTCTATTACCGAGAGAAAACGCTTTCTTCCAATTAGACCTATAGTGGACGCTAACTTCAGATTGTTTCGATCTGGAAGAGCCACTGCTCGAGCCTCCGGGGGATGATGTAGAAGGTGACACGGGGGAAAGGGGGAAAGAAGGCTGACGAGAGACAGGGATGGTGACGACAGGTGTTGGACGTCCGTTCTTGGTGACTGTGCCTTGAATGCTAAATCCGGTGGTTCCACTGTTCCAGTCAGTTCTCGCAGGAGGCATACGGGTCGGTTCGTCTTCGTCAGGGGAAGAGAGCATTCGTATCAGGCGTTCCTCGAGCTCCTTGAGGGGTTCGAGCGCCCGTCGGTATTGTTCGTACTTGGCAACCTGGGTACCCTGACGATGGTTATGTCTTGGGCGAGGTGCGCTATCGAGTTCATCATTGTCGTCATCATCAGTGTCTGGGGAAATGGCATCCAAAATTCTAGGAGGGTATCAATGAGGGCTGAGGAAAAGTAGAACGGAATGCTTGCCTGCGAATGGAACGGACGAGATTCAGGTATACAACAGCACGCCACGCAATACGATCAGCATGGAATGCTGCTGGGGCATGCACCAACTGAAATTCTGCATCTGTCATAAGCGTCTCTTTCGAATTGAAAACCAGGAAACGAAGGGTGGGGGAGATAAAACGACAATAGCGATATCATCAGTCTAACAAAGGAAGTATTTTTCGCCCATACAAATCCGTTCTCCGGATGCGGCGCATACATGCCGCGGGCTGATAGAGAGCGAGGGAGGACTCGGAGCAGGGGGCAAGCCACGCAATGAAAGTACAACGGAAGTGGGGAAGGAGCCGAGGGGGAAGGTACTCACGCTTGAGTGTTGTACTCTTACCGCTCTCGCTCTGGCCAAGGAGGAGTATCTTGACCTCTTGTTTCGTCCGCAACTCCTTCCTCTCCTGTCTGAGCATTTCGTCGATGCCATCGCTAACGCGCTTTGCCTCAAGCTCGGCAAAGAGCCTGCGGTCGCGATCTGCAGGAGACTCATTTGGGGGAGGCTGAAGCGCAGCCCAGAAGGGATCGGACATGGATCTACGGCGGTTTGGGACGAGGGGGACGTTCATCATCGTTGTGGAGGGTCGAGGATGAGCGCGAGGGGGGGAGGGAAGGGAGGGCGAGCGAGACGCTCTAGGGTGAGATGTGGAAGACTGCAAGAGGCAGAAGTTGGAGGGAGAGAAGCATTTCCAAACTGGGTATCTAGCGACTCACGTGCCAGCGTCTCCGACGTCTTTGATTCTCTGGCTTGGGGCGTCTTCTGTTCGCCGCCACATGTACACTAGTACCCTCGAGAATTCATTCCGGCTATCAGTACTTACTCTTCCTCTGCTCGTAATTCGCGTGAAACACCATCATATCGCAACTACCCTCACCCGTGCTGCGCACTAGTGACCGCGTGGGTCGACGGCCTTCTGATACGATGGATCAAGTTTTGATACCTTTCTCGAGGGCTTCTTTCCCATGCACGCGCTCGTCAATACATATAAGTGTAAGCTGGCGGGATGTGCTTGCGGTGCTGCGGTGGTATGGCAGGTACAGGTCAATAAATAGCGTAATGGGCCTGGCCGACTCGGAGAATCCAGCAACTTGAAACAATTTTGTTTCCCCTCACGCGTACTTATACTGAATTTAGTGATACGCACGTCTCGCCAAGTTGCCACGTAACGTCACCACCTCGTAAGCACCGAAGCCCTCAAGTCCGACAACTTAGGGTGCACTAATTAGCCTCTGGTTTCTAGTTGCTGGACTCAACACCCTGAGCGCCACACCTTTGGCAGCGGATGTGTTGGTACCTACGAGTAACACGCTTGTCAAACCAAATTCTTCGGCGCCGCGGACAAGCCGGATCGGAAATTCAATCAAAACGGTGCATTTGTACACGTTCACAATTATCACATAACCCCACGAATGTCATCGGCCCATCAGGGTTCTCTGAAACCTCCGATTTCCTACGACTAGGTACAATTCGATAATCCATCTGTGTGGTAAGGTCTGATCAATGTCGTACGACAGTTCCCCATGTATTGTGGGTCAAAAGAGGCGTTTTGCATTCGTCTTGTGCCTTGCTTCATCGTTCTGGGCGTCCTCCGACTTGAATCACATGTTCCGCCGGAAGTAAGTACGTTGTAATCCACGTACAATTTATATAACATTCCCCAAGACAGGCGTAAAGGTGTCCAGTCACACCCAGTGGACCAAAGACCCTCACCATCTTAAAACGTGCATGGTGGTTGAACTCAATGTCCGTCGCATTAGTAGTGGTCGGTTTTCTTCCCGGTGGGTCACGAAAACCATGTCGTCGATACAAGGTCAGTGCACGGATGATCAAGGGCCGTATCGTGAAACTCAATCTTGCTGGGTTCTGGCATCCTGCATTCTATTGCGGTATACGGGATCGATATACATGTCTCTCCCGGCTTTTATATAATGATTCTTGCAAGATCAGTCCGCCCGCGGGCCACGGCAACTGTTTTGCATATGAACGTGTGGACGTTTCGATGCTCATATAGAGTGCTAGCAAAAACGGAGAACTGTTTCGCCCTCTGATCCCCCCACTCACCTTACCCATTTTTCAAAGATATCAGAGAAGCACTATCATTATGGTGAAAACAAGCCACGTTCCGACTAATCGACGAGCTGTGCTGCTTGCTACATTCATTGCGTTCGGTATGCTATAGAAATATACACTCAAAGGTCTCGTGAGGCATTCATGCTTTGATCCCATTTTCAGGAGGTGACTGCTTTCCGCTCACCAACCGGCTTTTGTGAGTCACGTATACCCTGCTGGCAACGCTGTCTGATACATTGATCTTGCTAGACTGAGATCTTTGAAAAGGTTTCCTCTTTGGTTATGACATTGGTGTGATCTCAGTACGTCTGCCTTCAGGCTCCGGTTAATCCGAGCAAGTGTTCACCCCTTCCAAGGGTATTTTGATCATGCCTGACTTTGTACGGCGTTTTGGGCAAGTGAACTCGGATGGGACATATTACTTGTCGAGTTCACGCCAGAGCATCATAACATCACTACTGTCTGCTGGGTATGTTTTGTTTGCACTGTGCTGAAATGCCTATTCTTTAATCTCCTTTTGCAGGACGTTCGTGTAAGAATTTGTCTTCAGCATACATTCGTAGTTTGATGGCGTACTCATCATTCCAGCGGCTCTCTTGCGCAAGCATTCACCACAGATAGCATGGGACGACGAGGTTCCATCCTTTTATGGACTGCTATATTTACTATCGGCGTGGCTATCCAAACGGCAACCAGCTACTCGATCGCCCAAATTACGATAGGTCGGTTCATTGCTGGCCTCGGTGTAGGTGCATTATCTGGTTTGTCCCCGCTCCTTCTCTCCAATATCTCCCCTTCAACATCCGTCCGAAGCTATCGTGCCTCTTTACAACGGTGAAACGGCACCGAAATCCATTCGTGGAATGATGCTCGTGTTGTATCAGCTTCAGATCATCATTGGCATCTTCTTGAGTTATATCATCGATCTCGGAACCCATACCATCCCCAACTCGGCATCTTGGCGTATTCCCGTTGGTTTGCAGATGTTGTGGGGGCTTGTTCTGCTCTCGGGTATCTTCTTCCTGCCAGAATCACCGTGGGTGGTTCCTCTCCCTCTCCCGTATTGATTATCTGATACTCATGATGGATGATGGATGATTTATGAATAGCCGTCATTTGTTGGGCACACATCGGGATGAACAAGCACGCGCTGTGATTGCAGAGCTTAATTCTGTTCCAATTGACTCCGACGTGGTGGAAACATATGTCGCTGAACTTGCAGAAGCGATCAAGGCCGAGAACGAAGGGGGCAAGGCAACGTGGGCAGAGTGCTTCTCGACGCGCAACGCCTTGTGGAAGCGGACGGGGAATGGGATGATGCTGCAATTCATCCAGCAGCTGAACGGACAAAACTTTTATTGTGCGTGTTTCTTTGAAATTTGGCAGGTTTGCAGATCGTCTTTTACGGTGCTTCTGACTGGAACGATAAGATTATTATGGAGACACGTTCTTTCAAAGCGCGGGAACTCAGTAGGTCATGTCCGCGTGTAACTTCGACGCGTCCCTTTACACGTTACAGGCTCTCCCCGTACGTGATACAAACCATCCTCGGGGCTGTCTCAGTCGTTGGAACCGTGCCCGCTCTCATACTCATCGAAACATGGGGTCGCCGTCCTGTACGTATCCATCCATCACTATGCACCCATCCAATCCCCAACTACTACCACCACCACTACAGTCCCTCTTAACAGGTGCCATCTGGGAAGCCATCTGCGCCATCATCGCCGGGCTCGTCGGCCACTTCACCCTAGCGCCCACGGGTACACCAGCGGCAGACCTCTCCCAGCGAAACAAGAACGGCGGTGACACCCTCATCGCGTTTGCAGTTCTGCACGTGTTTGGATTCTCGATGTTTTGGGGACCAACGCCGTGGGTGTATCTCGGGGAGAGTTTCCCGTTGCGCGTGCGGGCCAAGTGTATTGCACTGGGTAGTGCTACGAGTGAGTTGGCATGCCTGTTTGTTTTCTTGCTGAGAATAAGACGTGCATCGTCGGTACGTTATCTGCCTTCAGATTGGCTATGGAACTTTTTGCTCTCGTTCTTTGCCCCTCGGATTGCAGCCAAGTTCGTACTCTTCACAGTGGATTTATATTATTGTTCGAGGTGATGAATTTTACCCCGCACTGAATCGTTCCCTTTTTGTTGCGATCGTCACTGAACAGAATCGGACCTCTGATTTTACTGATATTTTTCGGTATGCTCGTCTTTGGCTATGTCTACGTCTACTTTGCGATTCCCGAGACAAAGGGATTGAGTTTGGAAGAGGTCAGTCCACCTCGATGCCCCCTCTTGCAGGACGTGATTCAGATCTAACTAAACCGAACGGCGTGTATAGGTCGACGAGATGTACCGTGCTGGCGTCAAACCCTGGGAATCGACCACCTGGAAACCAAGCCAGAAACACCAATATCCAACCGAGCGCGAAAAGAAAGTTCACGACAGGGCGGAGGAGATGGCATGAGAAGCAGGTAGTGATGTAGGGGCGATTAATGTCGACGAGGTTTCACGCGTCTGTGATGAGTCTGATGACGAGTGCAAGTTCTGAAAGCATCGGTGCGATGATTAGCTGTTTGCATGCTCAATTCAATTCGACGTGCTGTCCGTCCTCGGGTGTGAGTGGATCAATGCATCGTTCAGAAGCGTGGAGACGCAGACGTACCTGATGAATATGATGACATCATCTCCAGGGCCACCAGTCTCGTCCAAGAAGTCGCGTGGACGTGGGTAGAGAACGCCCCAGAAACGAGCCTCTGAGTCGTATCTTTGAAGATCTATGTTTTCGCTGTAGTGTCCGTGGGGATCGTGGACCGAGGTGGAGACTGCTTGTACCATCTCTGGTTTGCCATCCTATCATCCGGTCGATCGACAATCATACATCGGTGGATTACAAATCTCGTAGGGAAAAGGTAGGATCATTATCGTGTAAAGAGCCATAAAAGATCCGTGGCCCTGGTAACAATTCACCATATCCCATGGTTTAACTGCGCTAGGAGAGTACAAGCGTGTGAATGAACGAACGACTATGTGAGTTGAGACATACCGTGCGCAGTGCCAACAGCGACGTTATTGGGGAAGCTAAACCTAGACGGTGTGTCTTCCCCGCAGTGATCTCCTAGTAGTCTGATTGCTACAAACGCTCGTTCTCAAGGACCATCCGGTGCGCTAGAAACCCGTCGCGGTCCACACGTGGCCGTCACGCTCGCGTCAACTGCTTCCCACACGGCTCTGATGCCGCCTTGAACTGCGTCAATAGAACTAGGACAGACTGTAATTTCCGAAGCACGTGAGCAAGATACAGACACAAGTAAACCAAAGAACCGCACAAAGACACCGACGGCATAAATCCAAGGGTGGAGTCCCCTCCGGGATTTCCGTCCCTTTCTTAGTGATGTTCGTTCGGCTGTCGCGTGCCCATGCGATGGGGTTTACGAGGTAGACGTCCCCGTCGAGGAGGGACAGACACGGAGGTTCTTCGGATCATGACCAAGGCAGTACGGAGGCTATATGATGCCACTAGTCACCTCCACACGTACCATAAATCCAACCTCTTCCCGACCGACATCACCTGGGCCCGTTCCGGCCCCGGATTACCACGCTCGATTTGCCGATGCCGTTCGGCAGCGGTGGCGATCTGCAACGACCTGAACGTGAACATGGGTGGGCCGGACGGGGGTGTGTGGCGCTCGATCAAAAGCAGGCCGTATGAATTGGCGGGGTATTGTAAGCGGGAGGGGGTGAGGGTGTTGTTGTTGTTGAATGCATGATTGAGGTCAGAGGAGGAGGGAAAGGAGCGGAAAAAAGTGAAGGTGAGGGGGAGGGAAGGTGTAGAGGCGGGTAGAGGCCGAGATGATCGTTGTCGGTACCGGTACCGATGGGAACGGACGACTTGAGGACGAAAAAGATACCGATTCTGAAGAAACGGAGGACGACCGTGACAGAGATGACGATGATGGATCAGAACCGAATTGGCGTGTGTTGAATTATTGGGCGATGCGTTTGCGACCTTCGTGGGCGAAAGACGTCGATGCGGATATGGATACAGATACGGACATCGATGTGGACGTATCTGATGGCGGCGTGGTCGAGGATGGAAACAGACGTGGAGGTTCTTTGTATCACGGCCGAGGTAGTACGGAAGGGAGAACTCGGACCCGGACTCGAACTTGAACGAACCCGCAGGAAGTGCAATCACCATCGCTAGCGCAGCCGCGAGCTCGCCTTCGTCCATGCCTGCAGCCGTAGACGCGAGTTCAGGTTTTTGGCCATTATTCGCGGACTCCACGTCCTCGATGCAGAAAATAGCAGCAGCGACCCCAGTTTGACCGCATGAAGGCGTTCGGGACGCTCGACAATGCCCGTGGTGTCGCACGAACGTATAAGCGGTGTTTCAGACACTCGTCTTGGATGAATATCGCCGTGCGTTTTCCGTGTACATTGGAAGACGGACTGGAGCTGGGAATCGCCTTGAGATGGTCCGAGTCTGATGCAGCTTCCGGAACTATTCCACGAGGCATCATCATACGCGAAGCCTCGGTCCCACCAAGTTCCTCCGAGCTGCTTGAGGAAACCATTTTCGCAGATTCCATGTCAATCCTTGATGGCTTTTCTGAAATCAGTGATATGTATCAGAACCAAATCGGAACGTTCTCATAACTCTACGAAAGTCGTTTTAATCGCCACAGTCGCTCGTAGTTTCAAAGCGCGTGACCGACCTTCAAATTCAATCCTCCGATATGTCCTCCGACCATGACTCCAGCTTGTCTGCAGTTTGAAGCAATTGCTTTCCTTTCTCTCTCAATACAGCCAAAGATGCAGGATGGACGGAAAGGAGTGTCCTCTAAGTAGGCTGCCTGCCTGTACACCGCCTCTGCAAACTTGTCAGGATCGCCATTGAACACCGGGTTAGGGTTCGCCAAAATGCTGCGTCATTGCATCGTCGGCAACGAAGGGTCGGTGTACGCCGGATGGACGGTGTTGGTTATCAGATGGTCTGTGGAACACTGCATACGAAATAGTTCTGGTTCAAGGATGGTTACCTGCCAAGACACCAAGTGGGTCATTGATGATGGTTTAGGATAGAGTACGAGTGGTTTACCTTGATGTTCCGGTCAGGATGAAGCTCCTCCGCGAGGCCCTCGCTTAGAGCTTCGAGGGCTATCCATCATCAAGTCAATTTCTTCGATGACCTTTCACGAGGTTACAACAATATACCAAATTTGCTGCAGGTGCGCATCAGTATCCATGATCCGACATTGTCAAGTAATCACTCACCTCGCACAGTAGTACACGGCACCAGCCGACGATCGGATGCCAGACAAGGACGATACCTGAAGCGGTCGCCCCCCGATCAGCTGATTTGCTTCACAGGAGAACCTCACCGCTTCCCTGCTCACATGCAAAGCGCCCCAAAAATTCACTTCAAAGACGCCTCGCGTAGCGTTATCGGTTGTGCCCTCCACCTCCGTTATCACACCAAACCCAGCATTGTTTGCAACCACATTGATGCGGCCAAACTTTTCCCGACTCGCAGCAAATGCAGCGGTCACCTCGGTGGGTTTGGTGACGTCGAGGCTAAGGACTAGAAGTTTCTCGGGATGCTTTGCTGCCAACTCGGAAAGAACCTCAAGTTTGGATAGCGTCGCATTGACATTGTCGCCCTTTTGCAGGGCGTGCTCAGTAATACAAAGACCAAAGCCGGAAGTACAACCAGTAACTGAGTAAGGTGAGCACAGGATACTTTCATCCGATAATAAGACACTCACTGAACCAGACTTTTGTCTCGGATGACATCATGGAGGACTGAGAGGGCAAGAAGGAAAGGGATATTTCGGTTGATATAGAGCTTCAAGCACAGTGAAGTTAGTCTGAAGATGTTTCGAGTCTCTTGTCCACGACCTGCCCTCACGGGAATGACTATCTTCCTTTGACTTTTAGCATACTTTGGTTGGAACCCTGCAGAATGGCATAAGACATCTGGGCACCTGAACTTGGTACATTTGTGGTCAAACGCAGAGAAGAGCCGTGGGACTTTTTTCTTCAGCACAGTCGTCTCCAACATGTCAACAAGATTGTCCTGCTTCAGCATCTCTGTCTCGCGTCTCTTCCCTTAGCCTAGCAAGTGCTGGCGCCCGATCTCAACTTGCGCGATATGCAGAAGTCAAGGCTGGCAGGACGCAAGGACCCCCTCAATGGACGAAGCCGGTGTACGTCCTTTCACGATTTGGTCAGTGCCCCCACCAACTTATCACTCTTCGGTGACGCGCAACGAACACGTCATCAGAAATACCAGGATACAGTGACCGAACTCAGGCTCTCTGGCAAGTGAAACGTCAAACTCCGAGAGGAAAGAGAGTGCGTCCCAATGTCTCCGATCGTGATTGCATTTCGCTCAGTGCGTATTCAGCCTTATCCTGCAACGGATATACGAACTCGACTCGCTCGGAGCCCGCTACACCCGCCCCGTCCTTCCTGCCATCCAGTGCATTTCCGCGCTCCCTCTCTGCTCGATCCCCGAGCCCGTGCAGCCAGGCTATGACGAAAGTCGAGGCAGAGGACCACAACATCCTACTTAGCTCTCGGTATCTCGGCTCGTTGGCTCGCGAGCGCGCAGACGATGAACACCGCGAACAAGTCGAGGACGAAGTCCGCCATGCCAGCACCCATGTGATGGGTGTGGCAGATTCTGTTGGCACCAGACAGTTGTCTGGCTGACTGGTTGATCTGGTGCCAGACTCAATAGGATGTGCCAGACCCGGTGCACTTTTGCTGATGGAATTTGTAGATATTGTGGCTGTTATGTATGATGAAACAATATCCGCGCGTAAACAATACCTCGAGTTGGCATTTCCGTGACGGGTGTTCGACCTGTAAACGCGTATTCCTATCGTTGGTGTCAGTAGCTCACTAGTCATCCCAGAACGGCGTGTATGCAGCTTAGTCTCGGATGTGGTATTTGGGTCAGCCTTATGAAGCCCGTCTCAGGCTATCTACCGCAACGTCATGAATACCGATGAACCCGCAGAACTTGTCAATGTTCAAATTGAAGTCATTTGTTACAGACGACTTTGAACCCGGAGCACATGAGAAACTAGTCTTGCCGTCGAAGTGGAGTTTTGCCAAGCTCGGTCATGCTTTGAACTAGTTCATACATCCCTTCCATAGTACGGCGTCGGACTCTCCTCGATCCTCCCCACCTTGGCAAGCTGACCCCCAATCCCGATCGTATCCTGCAACAAATCCTCCCCAAGCAATCTTAACTGACCCGGCTCCCTCGCCTGCTGCCGACGCTGCGCAGGCGGAATCCCAAACACCGTCTCCTCCGTCACCTCTAACGAATCCTCACCCTGACCCACCTCGTACCCACCCTCGGAATCAAAGCTGTCGTCGAAACCGTCACCATCCCCGCCACTGGCTTCGAGCACCCGCGCAAACGGGTGCACGGCGGCCTCATCTCCACCTCCAAAATCATCTGCACCCAGCGAGTCACTCGAGTGGTTCGAGTTGGACGACGCAAAAGAGTCATCCGGGTCGGGTTCGCGAGACGACGCCATCAGGAAAGCCGTGGAAGGCTGGCTAGAATGAACAGGCTCATCGTTGAGCGAGTCCGAATCCGAGTCCGAGTCCGAGTCCGAGTTGGCGTGAGGGGGTGATCCGAGCTGGATGGCGCTTTGGTCTTCCTGATATAGGTCGAACACGTCCAATCCTGAATGGTCGGGTGTATGCAGTTCGCCCTCCATCACTGGAGGAACAAGCGTGCCGCTCCCGGCGTCCGCTTGGGAAGATGCCCTGGAATGCGAGGCTGATATAACAGAATCAGCTTTGAAGCTGGACTCTGGCATTTCAAGCCCCACACGACGCATCATAGTTGCCAAACTGGTATCAGTATCGTTGCTGTCTGTCCAGGAAGGGTACGCGTGCCGCGTGTACCGTGAGAGCGAAGGCGGGGTCGGAATGGTACTCATCGTATCATCCTTGACTGCACTAGTGCCATATCCAAACGCAGGCGTTCTCATCTTGTTCGATGCTGCGCTGTTCACAGATCCGAACTGGCTTTGCATGTCGCCCAGTAGATCCCGTCTGATGCGGTCTGCTGCCTCCTTCCCGGGCGTTCTCCCGAGGATGGGCAACAAGTCTTTTCCAGGCGTCCGCCCAAGTGGCGGCAAAAGTCCAAGTCCCACACTGGACCTCGGCGCCCTCGCAAACGCCAATGTCCGTGGGGGAGACATTCCCTGCAGCAAATCAACCGAGTCATCGAAAGAGTCGTTAAACGCGGTGAATTTCGGCTCCTGGTTCGGGTCCGGCGCATGTTTCGTCAGAGAGGGAATATCCAACACGGACGAGGACGCGGATGTAGATGTCGATGTGGACGTGGACGGAGAAGTAGCTGTAGGCTTTCTCGGCGTCCGCTCAAATCGCGGGCGACGGGGCGACGGAAACGCAGGCTCGTTTTCCAATTTAGCAGGGAGTAAAGATTGAATATGTTTTGGGATGGCGGTCGGTGTCTTTGGCTTGACCTTGAGAGGCGAGACATACGCGTTCGTCACGTTTGCGCGAGGAGTCGGCAGCGCGTTCCGAGAGATATGTGAAAACTGGATCCTGGCTTTGGGTTCGTCACGATCAAGCCTCGAAGCGCCTTTCTCCGCATTTTCTTGACCAATCGATGGGAGTTGTTGGACAGTGTTCTCTTCCTCATACATAAGACTGTCTGTAAGAGATGACGTGTCCTGTCCTGCAGAGGCTTCCTCCTCCTCTTCGCGCGCAAAGCTTTGGAGTTCACTCTTGAGACGGACCATCGGAGACTCGAGAGACGCACTCCAGGAGGGCTGATCGTCCACAGTTCGATCGGGCGCATCCCCAGGACGTGCCGGGGTCGACGAGACCGCGTTTGCGGGCATGAACGAGCTCTCGGACGCAGTCACATCATATGTTCTAGCGGTCATCTCAGAAGGCGTACGCGAGGGGGTCACATCCAAATCCTCCTCGGGCTGGGAGACGGATGCCGGTTCAGAATCAGCGACGGATGACTGAGTCTGCTCGTCGTGCACGGAATCGTAATCCTCGAGGGTCGGTATATGCACTTGCGCAGCCTGCTCGTAAAACGACGTCCAAAACTTTTGCACACGAAAAAAATGGCTTTGAGACGATGACCACGTTGTGAAGCCTGACGAAACCGTTTACCTTGGCCGCTTCACGAACCGGTTCTGTACCGAGCGCATAGCGCTTCACAGCTGGCAATAACCTCGTCGCCATGAGATGCTGAATCCTCGAAAAATTGGCATCTATGTTCTTTCCTCGATCATTCGCTGCTTGGAACATGGCACGATGGGACCCGTTGCTCACTTGTAGTTTAATGGTGATCAACTGTTCGATCTGGTCAATCTGGTCGTTTATGGGTGCATTGGTGTCAAGTCCTGGAACGACGATGGAGGCGGGGTCCGTGGATGGACTCCATCGCGGTGGATTGGGTTCAATGGGTGTGGTCATCGTCGGGTGAGAACATGAGACGCGTGTAGTCACGCGTGACAGACGCGTCCAACCAGACCAGTTTCGGTGAATGTTTACTCGCGACTCGCGAGTGCAGTACTAATACAAACAACACCATCGAATAATTAACGCCTAATTATAAGAGGAGAGTGGTGGAATCAGATCATCCCTTCCCGGTCAGGAATCGCTATCTGTGCCGAACGCGTGAAAACTGTACCACTTGGCCTATTCGTTGAGCGTGGCGGTGGTGGCCCTGCTGCCCTCACGCTGTCGAGGGACCTGGGTAGTGGAGGTCTTAATGGAGTTGAAGGATTGCTAATCGAATCACCTCGAGAGAGCGAGGGTCGACGCACGCGGGATATTGGCGTTGACGGGGGATTCGGGGCTGAAGGCGAAGATGAGGGTGAGTTGGATGCATGAGAAGTCCGAGAAAGAGTAGGGGGTGGGATCGCAAGTCGGGTAGGCATGTTCTGGGGGGTAGATATAGACGACACTTTGGGATGCTGAGCCAGGAGATCATCAAGAAGGTAACGGAAGTCGAGACCAAACTCTTGTAACAACTGCGTGGCTATCAGCTGGAGGAGTGCGGGGCATGGAAAAAGCGTACAAACCTTTCGGCTCTGAGAATGGGTGATCTTGAGTGCCTCATCAATAGTTGGTTGGTCTACGTCCGAGCTATACACTTGTTTCCTGAACATTTCAGCATACAACTCGACCTGCTTTTTCGCCCAGTCGATGAAACCTAGGTCGCCGCATGAGTAGCCTCTTCCCAGATTCGGGAGTAGACTCACCAGAGGTCATCTCATGCTCCACGAACCCGGCGAGGAACCAATCTGCAGTGTGCTTGATTGCTGTAAACACTACCACTGCGAGATTGTGTATATAGAGGCCGACATGCCCTTCAAATGTGATGGCTCGAACATAACTCTTAATCGCCGCTCCTCTGGCAGCTAGGAACTTCTCTCGGGCCCGAGCCACAGCGCCAAGGCGTAGTAAATGACCGACAAGCTCCACGCACGTGGACTTTGAGTTCTTTGGGCGAGCAAGCGCGTCCAGCAGGGCAGACGTTAATGTCGCGACAAGTGGTGAGAGACTTGGATGAACTCGCGCGGACTCGGCCGACTTGACAGCGCGAGGCCATGCACGAAGGGCAATAGCAACCGTCAAGTCGTCCGAGAGTTCAGAGAGTGCATGCGCATTACGGTCGTTTTTGGCCCTTGCAGAGGCTTCTGCTACGGCAGGCGATGAAGAATCTGCAGCGCGGGCTAACTCAGTCATCCAGTCGGAGAGTGGGGGAAGCTTATCCAGGTTGAAGACCGCGGACGCCCGCTGCTTTATGGATGTGAGGAGGAGGAGGTTATGGAGGAAGGGATTGACGTACGTCTCCCCCTGAATTAGCACCTGCCCACAAACTTTTTCTGCGCTCATGCTCGCCCTCACGCTCCTTGCGTCTTCGAACTGCCAATTCCTCCGCCACTTGGCGGAACTGCCCAAGTAGTATCTTTTTATCTGTCGGAGCATCGGTACGATACACATGCGTCTCTTTTCCGTGACGAACTTTGAAGACATTGGTCATACCTATGGGGAGTCAGAAGATGAAGCACCGATCGGAGACAACTTACTGGGAGTGTCTTTTGTGTCAAGGACCAACATCTCATTCAAGGGCCAGCACCTCTCGGCGACGAGCTTGCCTGCAGTTTCGGCAGCGTTGCTGCTCCCAGAAGTTGGGGCGACCGTACCGCCACCTCTTCTTCTCCTTGCGACCAACACGCCGTCGTCCAATATGACGAATCGAACCATACTGATGACCTTGTATGTTGCCGCATTCAACTCCCAGATACCGTCCATTTCGGCAACGACATGCCTGCCTGGGGTGGCGGGTGCAAACTTGGCAGAACCGGATATCTGTGAATGTAGTGTTTGGATCTGGGAGGCATAAAGGATGCGGAGATCCACGACGGAAGAACGTGCAGCACGTCTGCGTTCTAAGAGAGGATGAGCTATGAGAAGGGGGTGGAAGGGAGAGACTGACCTGCGACGGAGGCGGATTCGTCGATGTGCAAGAGAGAGGGCATGCTCTTCCATTCCTGGAGACTTTCCTTGAGTTCGAGCATCTCGTTCTCGAGGACGCTGATCTCTTTTGAGACGAGGACGAACTCGGCATAGCTACGTCATCTGGATGGTCAGCGAGGGGCGACGAGGGATGGGCTGTACGGACTTTTTGAAGACGTTGCGCTGGAGCTCGACGGCGGTGTCGTCTTTGAGGGAGCGCAGAGAGGACTGGAGGGACTTGAGTTCCGCCTCGGTCGAGTTTGCGAGCTTTGCTTTGAGGTCTGGCGATCCTGCTCGTGAATGGCATTCTTGGAGTGATTGGGAGACTCACAGTCATCTGGATCAAAGTCTTCCTTGTCGAGGAGACGCTGGTCGAGGGCACGGGGGTCCTCTTTGACCTGGGTGACGTCGAGCACGATCTCGTCGGGATCGCGTTGTGGACCGGGTCTGAGACCGAGGGGGATGGTTGGGACGGCTGGCACGGACGCGTCTGTTGGGGCGGATATCTCTGCATATCTGAGGGACATGCGCTTCTTCATCTTGTCGTCGACGGCGGACTTGCGGGCATTCTGCCTGGTTGAGGGTGCCTTTGCGAGCTTGGAGCCATGTCGTCTTACAGTTACTGGTCTTGATTCCGAGGGACGTCGTGAGCGGAGAGACTGCATGGTAAATGGCAGTGGTAAAGCTGTGAACGCTTCTTGTCTCCGCCCAACATCATGTCAATGTACCCGCAGGACCACTCACGCCCAAACTCGTTCTATGGCCCCGACTTTGGCGACATACGCAGACAACGCCAGTCTCGCGCAGACAACTCACCCTTCCAACAGCCCGCCGACGACGCCTACGACCCCGACGACGCCCCCCTCGGCGCACTCGACATCCACACCCACGACCCAGACGACTTCTACGCACCGCAGCACATCGACCAAACACCCGTCCGTCCCATCCAGGCCTCCCGCTCTGTCCGTGCGCCATCACCGCCCCCACAGCCGAACGGGCCCCTCCTCGATCACTCCCATCTCCGTCCGGGCAATCAGGCATCCCTCCTCTCACACGACCGCACGCTCGAACTCTACCGTGCCAATGCAAAGAAAACACAGGATCCCGATCTCCAGTTTGAGTTTGCCGTGTTCATGATCGATGCCTCAAAGACATACCCCATACCGGAGCGTACCCCAGGCAACGTCATGGAGATTGAGAAGGCGATCGAAAAGAGAGAAAATCTCATCACAGAGGCACTCGGGCTCCTCAAGCGTCTCGCTGACCGCGGCCATCCTGCCTCGCAGTACTTCCTCGCAGACTGCTACGCAAACGGAATCGGCACATACAAGGGAAAGCAAGACTTTGATCGTGCCTATCCCTTGTTCGTGCTTGCCGCAAAGCATGGCCATCCTGATGCAGCTTACCGCGCTGGCACGTGTTGCGAGAATGGCTGGGGCTGCAGGCGTGAATCCCCAAAAGCTCTCCAATTCTTCCGCAAAGCGGCGGCCGCACTCCACCCGGGCGCAATGTACCGTCTTGGCATAGCAGAACTCAACGGCGAACTGGGCCTCGCCAAACGACCCAGAGAGGGCGTCAAGTGGCTCAAACGCTCCGCAGAGCATGCTACGGCCGAGTTCCCGCATGCCCTCCACGAGCTGTCCCTCTTGCACGAGAAAGGCATTTACAACGTGGTCTTTGTGGATACAGAATACGCCGTCGAACTGCTTGCCCAAGCATCAGAGCTCGGCTATGCGCCATCGGCATACCGGTTAGGGGAATTCTATGAGTATGGCAAGATGGGTTGTCCTCAAGATCCTGCCCTCTCTATTCATTATTATGTGAGCCTCGCCGGCCCGGGTCACCCATTTGTGTCATGCACTGACAAGGTACCCAGAACATTGCGGCGCAGCAAAACCATCGTGATGCGTGCTTCGCTCTCACAGCGTGGTATCTCGTCGGTTCACCGGGAGTACTTCCGCAATCGGATACTGAAGCATACCTGTGGGCAAAGAAAGCTGCGGACGCCGGACTTGCCAAGGCAATGTACGCCGTCGGGTATTTTCTCGAAGTCGGAATCGGGACGCCGCCAGATCCCCAGGAGTACGTGTCTCCATCATGCATTTGTCATCCGAACTGACCTATGGCGTGTGCACAGATCCATATCCTACTACAAAAAGGCAGCTGAACTCGGTGATAAACGCGCGCAGCAACGGCTCAAGGGTAATCCCGCCCCAGGCCGCACGGAGTCCGTCGTCCTGCGTGCGGATGGCTCAGAAGGAAAGAATGCTGCCAACAAGGATTGTGTTATCATGTGAAGTCGACAACTCCGCGCTACACGTTTTAGTGGGCACGCTTCATTTCCGTCACTCGATCGATACGTGTGCACGCAACCACGGACTCTTGTTTTTCAATCTACCCACGGACACAGACATTAGAAGTGTTTGCCATCTGATTCTATTATTTTTGCGCTACACTTACCCGCACCCACTCTC
Source organism: Gastroboletus turbinatus (assembly GCA_038090655.1). NCBI lineage: Eukaryota > Fungi > Basidiomycota > Agaricomycetes > Boletales > Boletaceae > Gastroboletus > Gastroboletus turbinatus. The sequence goes on from JBBPND010000056.1 coordinate 19,585, forward strand.
TTTGACCGTACGTCACCCCTACGTATAACCGGGGCAGGGCATCGTATTCCCCTCCTTCGCTTTGTCCAACCTGTTTCTGTACATCCTCGGTGTCTGTCACCTGACTTGCCTCGACACCAGCGTACACCTGCACACTCTCTCGGTGATCTACTTTGCGCATAGATATCCAGCACACATAGAGTACTTATAATATTGATTCCGGGCCCTTGGCTGCGATGCGTCGGGGTGCCTGGCAATGGGGCATTGGATAGTTTGTTAGGTTCCACTTGTAATTCCACTTGTAATATCTGTACAGAGCAACCGACGTATTCCGTATCTGCCCGTGCTTTCGTACCAAAGCCTGAGAAACGCCGGCCGTGCTAAGAAATGAACACCACCTTGCGCAGTGCCGGCATGTTTAATTCTTCAGACTGTTGCAATTACGAATGGGTAACAATTCCATATACGATGAAAAGTCCCGTACCTTGCGATACATTCGATTTCAAAGAGAACGTCCCTGGGGAGTCGAGCAACCTCGACGGTAGAACGCGCAGGCTTGTGGTTTCCAAAGAACTTGGCATAGGTGTCATTGACGGTGACAAAGTCGTTCATGTCCTTCAAGAACAACTATCGTTACAGAAGAAAACACAGTACACCACACACACAATACAAGGTAGATGATACCTGAGTGATCAACTTCAAAGTCGGAAGCATCGTCTCAAACACTCACGTTCGTCTTGACGACTCGGCCGAGATCGGAACCGCTAGCTTCGACGACGGCTTTGAGATTGGAGAGTGCTTGTTCGGCCTGTGGGACGATGCCGCCCGTGACGATCTGTGCGGTCGAGGGGTTGATTGGCATGCAGCCAGAGACGAAGACGAGGTCCCCGGCTTTGACTGCCTGGGAGTAGGGTCCGATTGCGGCCGAGGCGGCTGGGGAGAAAAGGGAGGGTCAGATACGAAGGGGGTGAGTGTATGAGACATACCTGCGGTCGAGACGGGGGTCAAGGAGGGGTGTGTGGTGACTGTCGACATTAGCCTGAGACGAGTAGTCGAGTAGAGAAACGATCGAGCGATAATCATATCTCTGGTGAGAGTGTCATTTATATACCGGTTAGGGTTCATTCATGTTCCGCCATCTGCCCAAAACACCACCGCCCGTTCTTTCCAGAACCATGTCTCACCGCGAAATGTCCAGCTCGCCAGCACTCGAAGGCGAACGCGCAAAGAAACGCCAGAAACTCGGCCATCTCTCCCCCGAGTCATTCAAGAATGGCGTCTTTCTTGCCCCAATGGTCCGCTCTGGTACCCGTACGCCAGCCCGGTTTCCCCTGCCATATCATCGACTCATCCACATGTCACAGTACCAACCCGTTTGACCGCCCTCAAATATGGTGCAACCCTCGTCTGGGGTCCCGAAATCGTAGACAAGGCCATCTTACACACAGAACGCGTCGTCGACCGTAAGCACCTCACCTCCGCCTATCCTCCCATTCAACCCTTTTCAGCCTCCACCGGCGTCGTCTCCTACAACGGCAAAACGCGCGCCGTGTTTACCACCCACCCGATCGAAAAACCCTACCTCATCTACCAAATCGGTTCCGCCTCCCCCGAACTCGCAGTCCAGGCTGCTAAAACTGTCGTTCAGGACGTCTCCGGTATCGATCTCAACTGCGGTTGTCCGAAACCATTTAGTACGCATTCTGGGATGGGTGCCGCGTTACTCACCAACCCAGATCTCTTGTGTGCCATCCTGACGGCCTTGCGGAGCGAACTTCCCCCTCAGATTACGGTGTCGGCAAAGATTCGCCTACTACCAACGCAAGAGGAAACGAAGAAGCTCGTCGAGAGGATCATAAGGACTGGCGTGAGTGCGTTGACCGTGCATTGTCGGACGAGGAATATGCGGCAAGGCGAGACAGCGTTGGTGAACAGGCTTAGGGAAATCGTCGAGTTCGTACAAGGACTCGGTGTGGACATTGCTGTCATAGAGAATGGCGACTGTAAAGGATGGGACGATGCGAGGCGTGTAAAGAAGTTGACTGGTGCGTACAATGCTCGGACGTAGCCTGGTCTAACCGTCTCTCCAGGGGCATCCTCCGTTATGATCGCCACTGCTGCCGAATCGAATCCAACGTGCTTTTCGTCGATGCCTCTCATGGATGTAGAAACTACGCTCATACCATCGTATCTGCGACTGGTAAGCCAAGTGTTCAAACGTCCATATCCTGCATCTCATGTACTCGGCAGTCAAGATACCTAGATAACCACTGGGCGCTCACCAAGTTCTGCGTCAGCCAATTCAAAGCCCCTCGCACCCAACGCTCCAAAACAGAAGCGCACCGATTCAAGACCCAGATCGTCACCGCAAAAGGGTACGACGAGCTCACGGGGCTCGTCGGAGAATGGACTGGGGAGAAAGACTTTGCGGACATTGTCTCTTCCATCGAGGCACGTCGACCGAGACCGCTCACGGTCGATGATTTTTCAACGGAGCTCGACGGTGTACACTGGAGTGACGTGGACGACGCCTTGGAGGAGGAGGAGCGACCCATCTCGACACCTTCTCAGCGTCCGAATCCCGAACCGCCCACGTTGTGCGCGCCGTTGGGACCGAGCACTCTGTTACGCATGCCGCTCCCTGCAGTCATCACTGGGAGTGACGCAATAACGCCATCTCCGACGCCCAAGGCGGCTTCACCGTTCAGCTTATCGCATCGATCGTGACGTGTTGCGTGAACGGGCATCTGGTTTCATGTATCATATTCATTACGCTCCACCACTATCATGGACGCTAATCATAGAGGTGAATAATGATTTTTTTTTTCCATCGTCCAAAATTTAGCTTCACAGACAGTCTCTCTCGGCAGGGGTATGTACATATGTACATAAGGATCCCTGCACCTCTCTCAGATAGTGATGCTTTATATATCATATTACTCCGTTGGATTTCTACAGTCTACTTCAAATGCCCCGAGGTGCACCCACAACAACATCAGAATCGCTTACCGTCGTGCCCTCCTACGTCTCCACTCCGATGAACAGTCCCGACCGCCCGATCACGGTTCCGTAGCCCCAGTAGCCTCTGAGGCAGACACTCCCAGTGGACCCAACTCGGAATCGACCACTACCGCCTCCTCGGGAGGTGTCGGTCGACATGACGTTGTTGGGAGAAGCGTACAGGACGCTTTTGGACGTGGGTTTACGCGTGGCGTATGATGGATTTTTGAGGCGAGAACAAGATGAATACTATCGTGTGGGCCGAAGCCGGCGCAGGTCGTCTCGCTCGAGGAGTGCACTGCGGTAGAGTCGGTGACCAATATGGGATCGGACACAGCGAGCCCGACACAGGAATGGCGGCATGTGGTGGGATGTATCACATCGTGCAAGACGATTTGGAGAAGGGGACGCATCTCGTGGGTTGGGTACCAGGAGGCGGTAATCTCTGAGGATGCACACGAGGAGGGGAGTGGTCGTGTAGTTGGAAGAAGCTCTCGAGGTCGAATGAATCTCTGCGAATGCAAACATGTGCTAAGCGCCCCTCTCGCGGAAGAAAGGAAATGGAGATGGCATACACACATGTGGTGTTCAGAAGCCATCGTATGGGGATGAAGATGTCAAAAAAGATGTGTGCGCCGCGAACAAGATGCTCGCCCGAAGTCGGCATAAGGACGTTCTACATCACAGATGGCGTAGTGAGCGCCAGCCAACTTCAGCTTCAGGCCAGTGTCATCACGGTCACCGTGCGTGGTGACCAGGAGTCCAGGACTGTGAAGGACTGCGAAAGAGAGGGATATTACTGCGGGGGGTCACGGTCACATTGAGTCGCAGGTTCAAGGCAAGTCTTGCCTCAGTCAGGGTACCCTGTTCTGATCAAAGCCATTTATGGCGGAGGCGGCCAGGGTATGCGTGTCGTGTCGATACCCTCCGGATTCATGGGTGCCTTAGAATCCGCTAAATGCGAGTTGTTCCCGTCGATTTCGGATCCCTCCCCGAAACTGTTCAGGTTGCGCTGTATGTCATCCTTCGAGACCAAACGATCCCATCGGCCCTTCAAAGCCCGTGGACGTCTGTTGGCGCACGACGGTTTGCTAGAGATGTCTAGGAATGCACCATCGCACTATCAGAGGATGAAACTTCGGTTGCCCACACCAACGTCACGCTCAAACGCACCTCTTCCGATCACTTTGAAATTACCGTGGATGACTCCTCACCAACGATTTTCAGGTCGGTCGCTGCGCGTCTTGCCTGACCAACAACGCTTGCTACATTGTCGATGAACGCGACTATCGTGTCGCAACCCCCGCCACCTGCCGTGCCCGGGCCGAGGTCTCCAAGTACAATGGGACTTCACTCTTCTCAGCGGACGGGACTGAAACGACGCTTACGCTCCCTCCTCCCACATGGCTGTTGTCGTTTGGAGGAGACGTCCAGAGTGTGCACCGATGCCGAGTTTAATTTCGTCGAGGTGCGCGTGAGTCCAGGGCAGCGCGTCGACTGGGTCAAGCGGTGGTCGTTTTGGAGAGCATGAAGACGGAGACGGTGTTGAGAGCCGAGGTAGCGGGTGTCGTGAAGGCTGTTGGCTGTGCCAAGGGCGAGATGGTGAAGGGGGGAGGGAGTTGCTGGCTATTGAAGAGGATGGGGCAGAGGCAGAGTGAGTCTCTTGTTTGCCTTTTTCATCTCGAGTTTTTGTTGCAATTATGCTGGCGGTGCGGTCAAGGTGCGGTCCACGGCACTCTGGTATCCGAGTGTCTCACCGGGTGGCGACCACATTGTCACTACTACGATGGAAACTGTATCATCCCTATAGTACTTCAGAACGGATGCTTGGTGCTGCTCGTGACAGACGCATTTGGCATGGTGCCACTGTCTTCATGATCAAGAAGACTTGGTCACAACGCAGCACTAGTACTGTAGGCACCCAACGCGGTACTCCAATAGATTTCTGCTGCCATTGACGAATCGGTGCCAGAGTTAAGGGTCGGGTTGAGCTCAATAGCAAAGTCGAGACTTCAGTGAGTCTCGGAGCCTCTCAGAGCCGACTCAGCTGACTCGGCAGTTGCTAGCGACGGGATACGTGGTGTTGCAGACCAAGCTGACGATATCTCATGGTCGTTTGACATCACGTTCGGCACCCATGATCTTGATGAGCCATCCCCAAATAGGTCGACTCCACAACAAAGCTCGAGAAGACGCGACAATTACTACATAAGGACTTCTCTCGCCTCACAGAGTGATGCCTTCGTTGGATTTCTACAGTCTACTTCAGATCCCCCGAGATGCGCCCCACAACGACATCAAGGTCGCCTACCATCGTATCCTCCTACGTCTCCACCCCGACAAACAATTCCGACCGCGCACTCACGCTTCCATAGCCCCAGTAGCCTCCGAGGCAGACACTCCCGCGGACCCGACTCGGAATCGACCAACACCGCCTCCCGGGGAGGTTTCAATCGACATGGCGTTGTTGAAAGAAGCGTACAGGACACTTTCGGACGTGGGTTTACGCGCGGCGTATGATGGGTTGTTGAGGCGGAAACAAGATGAACGCGCGCTATCGTGTGGGCCGAGGCCGGCGCAGGTCGTCTCGCTCGAGGAGTTCACCGTGGTAGAGATGGTGACCGATATAGAATCTGGCTCAGGAATGGGAGTAGACTCGACGGAGGAATGGCGGTATATGTGTCGATGTGGGGGGATGTATCGCATCAAGCAAGACGATTTGGAGAACGGGACGCATCTCGTGGGTTGTGAGAGCTGTTCAGAGGTGATCTGGATTGGATACGAGGAGACGGTAATATCTGAGGACGAGCACGAGGAGGGGGAGTGATGCAGCGGGCATGTAATTATGACCTTTTTTCTGACCGTTGAGACTTGCTACTGAACGGCTGCTTTATAGATGTTAGGATCGCTCGCCTCCCGCTTGAGGTCGAACGGCGATGGTGTCGTGGATTCGGATATCGAGCATATATAATAACTGTTCGGCGCTTTCTTGAAAGCTACCCTACGACATGCCCCGGGTTGGTGCTCGCACTCTCGAGCTCCGACGATCGATCGACTCATCGACTCATCCCCTAGAAAAAGAAGACCGACCCCAGACAATGATCCCAAAAGGATAGAATTATACAAGTACAAGTGCATGGTATGCAATCGATTCAAGTCGACGTTTCCGACATGATTTACGAGAACAGCCAATTACTTACTGGGTAGCCCTCAATCGACTTGCATAGCGTCATCATCCGCAGATCTAGCTTCGTCACCCGTAAATTCCTCGTTCGTAAATTCCTCATCCGAGGGTTCATCAGGGATTGGGTTCCTTTTCACCCAATCCTTGTAAAGTGTCTCACGAAATTCGCGTCCTATCGCCATCGAGATTAGCCATGGGACTGCGTTCCCAATCTGTCGGTGCATCTGGTTTCGACTGAGCTTACAAGATCGACGAACAGCTACCATGATGAGGACACTCACAGTCACAACGCGGTTATCTTGAGCATAGAATACAAAATGATCCGGGAACCCTTGTGAACGGGCAAGTTCCCGAACCGTCACGATGCGTCTGCTCTTAAAAAACGCGTCAATATGGACACCCATGCGTGACGAGGGGTGGGCATATACATAAGGGTGTATCACGCGACACTGCTTCGCCGTCGGGTCCACATTTGTGACCGTAGTTTGGAACCATCCGTCCCGTTGGACGCGTCCATAAAATCCTGTGATCACGATGTCAGATAGGTATCCCGCGTACATATTGGCTGGTTGCTCACCAGCTCGGAAACCTGTCTTGGCGACCGACGATGCAGGGTTGACGAGTTGCCACTCCCAAAGATCAGGTCTCAAACCTGTCCAAATGAAATCAATCAAGGAGAACCACAGTGACAAAATATCTTACGCCGATAGTCCGCATCAGCTTCGATGGGAATCTCGACGACTCTAAGCTCGCGAATCGAATTTAGCACACCGCACGGCCGTTCACGACGTGCAAGACTTGCCTTTCCACCTTTTTAAGGTCATACGTGCGCGTGTACTGCTGGATGTCTCGTGTCGGTCGACTGCGGCACCTTTGTTGAAACCTCGTGTGCGGCTCGTGTTCGTACGGAACGTCAGGTCCATGAAAACCACACCATGGCTGATCTTCACGACATTCCTTGACACGAGCCTCTTCCATCTGACGTCTGTTAAGTGCTTGTTTGGGGTGTTTCCTGCGAAGAGGAAGGCGCTTTGAGAAATGGAATTCCCTGTACATGGGATGACGTGCCGTACCATTCAAACTTGGGAAGGTCGCTGATTGCATCGTGTACGGATATGTAACGATGGGGCGCAACGCCAGGAAGTGTGGTTATCGGCCGAAATGTAAGTTCCTCTGGGAATTTTATTTCCAAACGGTCAGAGACAGGGAAATCATGCGTAGGCTGGGGGAATGAAGGTAGTTCCAAACCGCTTTTGGCAGCTATAAGGAAGAACCGGACCCGCGCTTGCGGCGTTCCGTAGTGCGCAGCCTGAAGGAGACCACATCGGAGTTGATATCTATGGGGTATCGGTATCGACATCATTACCGCAATTAAACTGGGCAGGGGGGGGGCTTACCCCATGTCGAGAAGCGCCGCCGCGACAAGTTTCAGACCGCCCATCGGGATGCCTCCCTTGACTGAATACTCACCGTGCTGACGCGCACGAAGGTTATAGTGTAGGAAACCTCGGACATTTTCGAATACACAGTATTGAGGTTTGAGGAAGTCGACGAAAGAGAGAGCCGTAAGAATCAGATTGCTCTTAGTGTCGTTGGCTTTCTGATACATGTTTAAAGTAGAGTGGGGCTGACTATAGACGAGTCAGCGAGATCCAAGTAGGTAACATGAACTCTTACCAAGGGAACCCCGTGATAAGGCAGTCAATGTCACCGGGCTTCGGAGGTGGAGGTAATTCATGGCCTTCGATGGACTTGAGTGGTTCAGGATTTTTGTTTTCGTGGGTCAAAATCGCGTGGCGGAGAACAAGATTGCTGCATTGGTTGTACACTTTGATGTCCGCGGAAGCATTGTTCCTGACAATCACATTCCAGACAAGCTCGACAGTCCAAAACATCGATCTTACCGCAGTGTCTTTGCCGCGCTCGGGGAAATCTCTACAGCATGCGTCATTCTGAAACAGCCCAGCTCCTCCATAGCCAGACCGAATGCGCCTGTTCCGGCGAATGGATCAAAGACACGCAAGGGTGCCTCCCTTTCCAAGAAGGTTTTCATCCCGTTAAATTTCTTGAAATCTTGCTTAACACACATGGGACAGATGGGTAAGTCGTCCCAATGCATCCGATGCCTGCTAGCCCAAGACATGGTGCTGAGCGAAGGAAAATGATATTTGACATAGAAGTGGCGGGGGGATGTTGCTAGCCATGCATCCAATTCGGGCATATCGCCTTTGACCACCACATAGCATATCCCAATCAAGTTATAGATTTCGGTCGTCATCTCATCATCTGTTAGAAATAAATGTTTCTGAAATGCAAGGACATAAACAAGGAAAAGGATTCCTAAGCAAGCAAACCTACCTCATCCTTGAGTGTTGTGTCTGGTCGACTCCCAAGCCTGTCAGTGCGTCCAAAGAGCCGGACGACAACTTCGACATCGTCGTGCCCATCAGCATGGATAAAATTGATGATCTGGCCAATGCGACATGGCCCCTCGTCTGCTTTGATCAAGACACAATCATCCAGATGATACTCCACTCCATGCCATCGTACACCAAGATGTATCCTTGCTGCCTCTGTACCTTCATCAAACTCCCTAGCTATCCTGCATACGGGACAATTATCCGGCGGCGGGTCTCGTGCAGAGGCGGCCAACGCATCCATGTCGATATTCATGAATGTTCCGTCGCGGTCATCCCACAGGTACCTGGATTGCACCATCAGAACCGACCAACCGCGGCCACATACGGCTCGTACCTGTAAAAGTAATCATGCGGTCGGACGTCTGCGAGGGATTGATCGGGCTTGATGTAGTGTGTATCAACTTTACCGATGATATGTTTTAACCACTGCGTATCACATTGGTTGACCAGGAACAGTTCCTGGGAGTGACCCAACTCTTGGAGGAACGTCTTGGAACTATGTTCGAACCATTGAACATGGACAGTCTCATCTAACTCATTCATGTGTATGATCTTAGCAAACCTGAACAAACCTTGGATGAGAGGTTGTAAGGATATGCGATAATGCCTTACCAAAAGTGATCGGCAAGAGTGTCCGTGGAAGGGAGATCATCAGGATTTGGCGGAATACCCTTCCCTGGATAAAACAGGACAGTGTCTCCGACCTATCATTATTCCTTCAGCCTATAGAAATGTAAGAAGGCGCTGTGTCCCTACCTCATATTTCACTCTATCTATCAGTATGTGCTTCAGCCAACGTGAACGCCGTATCCTTTGATCCGGTCGGAATTGGATAAGCGGGCGTGATTGAGTGCGTATCAAGAACCCCTGGAGCCGGAGGGCAAGCTCGTCCTTCGGTACTACATCAGGCTCGAGTCGAGGGCGGGGTCCAACGACTCGAAGAACTTCTCTGAACAATGGGACGGCCATTTGTGCAATCCGCGGGGTCACCTGTGTAGGTATTGCCTCACGCAGTACTGCCAAGTCAAGGTTTCCCCTGTATTGGATGCGGATGTCACTTGCTGACGGCTGTCTATCTTCTTGGTTCCTCCTGCCTACGGGCTTGAATATGACAGGGGCCAAATGACAAAGAAGGTGACGGATGACGGTAGATGCTCGGAGGTCATCTCCACAGTGGACATTCTCTAGCGTTTTGCTTAGCTTCGGGACCTAGTAAAACACTTAATGGTCGCTACTCCTGGATGAAGGAGACTCACAGCATCCCATAGCTCACGCTCAGTCAGGGGTTGACCGAGTATTACAACACTGTTATATTCTCGCATGAAAGCAGAAAATTCTTGTCCCGGATCGTTGTCAGCGGAGGATATTACGAGTCGCAATATTGTCTGCAGCCTCCAGAAGGGGCGGAATTGGCTTCGATATTTCTTGGATGGATTCAAAACGTCGAGTTCGTAGATTGCGTGGTCCGTTTCGATGTAAAACGGGCTTTTCACGTCAGTACACGGTAGGTTATATACCTCCCGGGAGATCACATACCTTGTCCTGTCCCAATATCTCGTAAAATACTGGAGGATGCGTGTCGTGCGGATATACTGTTGCTCAGCTTCTACATCAAGACCGTCCTCCTGACCTTCGTCCTCATCCAGGTCATATTGCGCGACAACGAAGCCGGCGCCGAGAACGCAATGATCATCACCCATGCCCTCGTCGAGCACATCAAGTGAGATCATACCGTTTTCATTACGAGCGTCGAAGAAGGTAAAATGGGAAAGGGAACGAGTTGGCTTCCTGCCATCGTCCGGAGGATCCTGTTCTTCACCGAAGACGAGCAGATCATTGGTCTCTAAGATCTCGTACGGCCGTGGTTGGTATTTCCGTACTGATGTGAAGGAGGTCAGAAAGAGGAACTCGAATGTTAGAATGAACTGGTCCCCTCACTGGGCTGTGGAGCTGCGTCGAGGTTGCGGCGTTTCGCGCCCTACAGGGCGGCGTGTGAGTGTGACTGAATGCCAGAAAAACCAAGCACGCACTCTGAGATCTGCATCACCAGCGTCACCGCGATCCCGCTTGCGGCTGGCATCACTGGCAGATGTAGCCGCAGAGTCGTCTGGATCTTCAATGTCAAGGGCCCCGGGTCGATTGCCGCGTCGACTCGGACGTGCTATCATCGTGGATGACACGAGGCACACCGTGACAAATCCGATATACAAAGGATGATATCCCTAGATGCATCTAACCAGAGTCCACGAACCCATGTACAAGTTTAAGCAGCATACAACTACAAGGTAGATGTGGACTGCTATGTATAGAACCGAGGCGGTACATTGGAAGTGCTGAGGATTTACTCTCGCGTGTAGAAAGACGGAATAGAAGTTACCAAGGACCGGATAGTACGAAATGATGAGTGAAGGCTGGTATTACGAACCGGAGACAGTGGCGGTGGAAAATGCAACGAGAACTCGAGAACACTGGGATTACGGTACCATACTTGACCAAGAACTACATTTGCAATGAAAATCAGTAGCAGTTCGCATCCGACAAAATCAAGAACCGACCGAGTTGAGGACATTCCGCTGAGAAAAGACCTGAAGAAGCTGAGAAGATGACCAATATTTACTTGGCCGCAACAGCGTTGGCGGTAGGCGCGTCGGGTCCTGCGAGAGCGCCTTCTGGGACACCACCAGAAGGGTTTGCTGACTCGCCGACCTGGTGGAAATCTGGTGATACAAGGAGTATCAGCTGAGGTAACTGACTGCGCAGAGAGGCTGACCGAGAATTTCGCTGTACATCATGACTTTCCATGTGTCCACCGGGAGGTCAGCGTCGTTGAAGCTCCAATCAAACTGTTCCGCAGCAACTGGCTCATCGGTTGGATCATGATACGGCGCGACATACTCGTGCGTAAGCGACGTGGCAGCATCTATGCGTTTTCTAGGGTCGAAGACCAACATCTTCTCCAAAAGATCCAACGCTGGCAACAGATGAGTTTCGTCACGCTAGAACACAGCCAAGACTGACTAACCATCCTTGTCAGCAGTTCTGAGCTTTTGGCTGAAAGGGACACGCTCGCGTTTGGGCAGGCTTTGGACGAATCTTAGCGTCTGGAGAGGTTTGAGAAAGCGAGAATATGAAGGGGAGGGAGGACGAACATTCTCACTGGCGATGGTTTCGATGACGTCATCAGGGGGCGTCCCTAAGAGCTCTGTGATAATTGAAAACTGGTTCACATCTACTCTCTCGTCAGTCAAGTCCGCAGAAGAAAAAAGGAGATACGTACGATCCTTGCCAGGGAACAGCGGCTTGCCCTCCAACATCTCCGCAAATATGCATCCAGTACTCCAAATGTCAACCGCCACGTCGTACTTTTGCCATGTCAACATGATCTCAGGGGCACGATAATATCTCGTCGAGACATATCCCGTCATTTGCGGATCTTGGATGCGTGCCAGACCAAAGTCACATATCTACCTTTTGTCAGTTATATCAGAGATGAAGCCGACGTCAAATGACGAACCTTGAGGTCGCAATTCTCGTTGACGAGAATATTACTCGGTTTCTGATAGCGATGAGTTGAAACAGGGACACAGCCGGACCGGATGCCGTGACTCACCAGATCGCGATGGACAACACCAGCAGAGTGAACGTATTTCAGACCACGCTATTGGCTGTGAATGAGCTTGACAATAATTGAAGTAAACACACGCACTAGAATCTGGTATAAAAAATATTGGATGAATTGTTTCTCCAACGGACGCGACGTCAGCAGGCGATGCAGGTCCGTGCCAAGAAGTTCAGTGACAAAGTACCTATATCGCGAGATGAGCGTGGGGGCGGGAAAAAATATTGGAGCTCACAAATCTTCCAGAGGGGAGATAAACACGTCACTTAGGCTGATGATCTAGAGTGCCCCATGTATGTTTCATGAGATGCGAGGAGCGAGGTCGCGAGAGAACCCACGTTCTCGTGTTGTATGTGTTTTAACAATTTGAGTTCGCGATACGTTCGTTTGCTCAGGACGGGTGTACTAAAGGGTTTCATGATCTTCTTGATCGCGACAGACGAGCCTGTTAGTTGGTCCTTTGCAGAACTAAACACACATGAGAGGTGGGCGGCAGATAGCAAGTGGGGAAGAATGGTACCAGACGAGACCGAATGCCCCTGCGAGCGGTTGGTGAGCGGTAAAGGTGGAGATCGAGCGATGTAGCTAGCGCACCCATTCCGACTGGTTGTAGGTCGACATAACGCGTAGTGACCTTGAGAATCGATAGGAATCGTCAGGGCATCCGGGGTTCGTGATGCAGGGAACGCACCTCGAAAGATGTGCCGAATATGCTAAGCTTGACAAAAGACATGGTGACGTCTGATTGATAGAGAGGCTGGATGGCACAAGGAGGGCTTTGAGATCAAGATGGCGGAAAGAAGAAGCTTAGATGGGTGCCATCCAAATCACGCAGAACGATGATAAGGTAACCCTCCTCCCAGCGGCCTCTGTAAATTTCGACGACCGGCGTGTCTGAGGTCCTCAACTAAGCAGAGTAGTATGAGACTCTACTTACGCGCCGATTCTCCACGGCCGCTCAGTGAGCGCGCATTCGACCCTTTCTCAGGCTAACCGACCCCACTTGCATCTGCTCTGCCATGTCCTTCATCCGCGCTGCCACTCTAGCCCGCTCAGCGGTACGTTCGCCACCTATCCATTCTCACTGGTATTCGTCTCAACTTCACAGGCCAGGCGCTTCTCCACAGAAGCACCCGCACCCAAAAAGTTTGCAGGGTCTAGACTCCTTTTTCCCGTCGGCGGCGCTTTGGGGGCTTACCTTTTTTACGAGTATTACTACAAAGGTGAACCACTGGAGCAAGTCAAACCAAACAAGGTCTTGACCAGTCCTCTGGACCCCAAAAACTTTGTCGACATCCAGCTCAAGAGGGTCGAGCCGTACAACCACAATACCTCCAAGTAAGTTGCACCTTGCCCTGCCATCATACAAGCACCCACATTTCGTAATGATAGGTTTGTCTTTGATTTGGGCGAGGGGAATGCTTCTCTCCTCCCGGTAGCCTCGTGTGTATACCTCAAGGCAGAGGATTTCAAGGATGCCAACGGAAAACCTATGCACCGGCCCTATACCCCCATCTCTCCGTCGGATTTAGAAGGAGAGCTGATCTTCATCATCAAGAAGTACGAAACTGGCAATGTCTCGAAGTATATCCACTCTCTGAAACCCGGTGACAAGCTTGCCATCAAGGGACCTCTGCCGAAATGGCCCTGGAAGAGTGATTCCCTTTCTATTCCCTGTGACGAGTGTCGATTAAACTCTATGTAGTGAACGAGTTCGATGAGGTTGGCCTCATTGGCGGAGGGTCTGGCATGTGAGTCCGCAGGCAAGAAAGAAAGTCTCTCGCCCGTCTAACTGTAGCCCTGAAGCGCGCCCATGTACCAGGTTTTACAGCATGCACTCGCAGATAAAACCAACAAGACCAAGTTCAAGCTGATCTTTGCAAACGTGACCGAGGCAGATATTCTTCTACGCGAAGAGTTTGACGCCATGAAGAAGAAATACCCCAACAACTTTGACGTTGTCTACGTGCTCGACAAACCTCCTGCGAACTGGAAGGGTGATCGGATATTCTTCTAGCTTTTGGGATGATGCTCACAGTGTGCTTTGATATCAGGACCGAGCGGATATATTAACGCAGATCTTATCAAGCAACACTTTGCTCCTCCTGTTCTTGGGGACAAAATGAAGGTCTTTGTTTGCGGTGAGTCCTTTTGCCATAGGGTGGGTGGGCTGAAGTTGACGAGTATCACAGGCCCCCCGCCTCAGGTCCTTTCTCTTGCTGGCAAGAAGGATGGCTTCAAACAAGGGGAACTGAGTGGTATCCTGAAGGATCTTGGATACACAACGGACCAGGTTGGCTCTATGCACAGGCTATGCGATATGTGGCTCATTTGATGACTGCTCTAGGTTTACAAGTTCTGAGAGTAGTAGAATATGTGAATTTCAGTGGCGGATTAATTGCATATTGACTGGGAGTTCAAAGGATACTCAGATGAATATCATTGGAAAAAAAATCCACTGAAGTGGCACCAATCCACTCTGACTTTCAGAGTATTTTCTCACTGAATTTCACTGAACTATCAACTTGTTGTTACAGCTTATAACTGTGAAGCCCAGCCAAATCTTCCATTGACTTTCAATGGATTAGCAAGTACTATTCAGCACCTGGTTCTCAGCTGAGACTGGGGCCACTGGGCATTCCTTCACTCATTCACTTGGTCTCGGAGTGGGGAACAATCATGATGGATAGGATTACAACATAATATACAGACAAGAATACTATGGGTACACATATGCACGTATAGGGCTTACAACAGAGCTGGCCAGAGACAAAGCCCGAGTAACAGAGACCGAGTGCAATGCGGCGATCAGAGATGGCACACACGGGTGGCTGGACAAAATTGGTTGGTAGAGAGCCTTCCCACCAACAATGACTAGGATGCCTGACCCACCACAACCGTGACATGCGAAGAACATGTCACACGACATACGACGCGGTGAGGACGGCACAACCACCACGATGGCGTGTGTGCTCTCACGCCCACAACGCTGCTATGCCTCTCCCGCTGTACAACAACTGCGACACCCACCTCACGGCACATAACGCAGTGAGGACAACACTAGCTCGGCTATGGGACGGTCAGATCTCAGCAACTCGACTCACTCCTGCTGTTCCCCCGTCCGTCCGGCACCGTCGTCCGCCGCGCATCGCAGCATACATCTTCTCGTCAAGTCCTCAAGTCGTTGGTTTCGTCGTCGTACATGCGCCGTCCATAGGCAAGTCCGCCCGCGGACCTTCAATCATGATCGGGAACCGTGCGATTACATAAGTTGGCTACATCAGATTTGGATGAGTAGCATCCATCCATTGTCGACCACTACTCACCAAGAATTGTACATAGA
>JBBPND010000057.1:0-34786 GCA_038090655.1 Gastroboletus turbinatus
CGGCGGTGGAGACACCAGACGTTGCTGTCGGTGCGGTCGACCCAAGGAAGAGGAGGGTAGTCACTGCAACCAGATTCAGTTCTAGGGCGGGAGCTGATCGAAGGGTGAGTGGTATAGGCTTGTTCGGATCGATCAATTTTCTAAATTTTGGATAGGTTTTGATGTCAACCCATGAAAAGAAGGAAGACGTCATCTCCGAGTTCGAGTTTCCTGAAAAAGACAACAGGGAGAGTGCCAGCAGCAATGACAAATTCACATTGGATCACCTCAATCGTTCGCTTTCAAGCCCAGACCCAGGTGTGGACGTTGATACGAATATCATCCCCCTTTCCGGAGCATGGGCAACGCTCGCTCACGTCAGTGGGGGTTCTGTGAACACGCCCTCAATCAAGGGACTATTGGGTACTTTGCCCAACAAGTTCACGGGTCTCGCGACACCTGAGAAAAACCCAATGTCGATGCAATTGAGCCATGAAGAAGTTGTCGTGGGCTGTGCGGACGGCACTATCTAGTAAGTGCGCTATGGTGGTGTGAGCTTAGAGTAAGATACTGATTCACCATGACCTTGTAGCGTCATGAATTTCGTTGGCCATGAATATCAGAAGGAGAGATCCGCTCGATTGGACGATGTCCAAGAGGACGAGGAGACGGTTGACTCTACGGATGACCTTTGCGCATAAGAAGCTGGGGTCCTCGTGAGCACGTTACCCTCGCCTCATCGGAGAAACCAGGGGTTCAAGACCCCGATTCAAGATCCATGCATTCTCAGAGGCATTGTATTACGAAAACCAGCACAAGGACTGTTACATCCACTTCGCATTCTCCCTGCCACTAGAGTACACATAATATGGAACCCACACTCACTCATTTACTACTCTACGTTCATTCAAATTCCTAGATTCCTAGTCGACTACCTACGTATCGTGATGTTACTACACCTAGTTCCAATAAACAAACTGAGGATTTCATCGTTTACTTAGTGGCTTATGTAAGCGAACATAGTTCACTGTCACCACCGCCGCCGACGGGCAGCATAGGGCTGGGACTCAACAACCTTGCAACTGTCCACAATCTTGCCACGATCCTATTAGGCGACGGTTGCTCACTACGTCTCTCAGGAAGCATGTCCTCTGGCGACGAATGCGGTATCAACGATATCGTGTCGGAACGCGAGACTCAATTCGTTCCCCGGTCAGACGATGACGAGGTGCTTTGGGAAGTCCAGGAGATTACCGCGGAGCGTGGCAAGAAGTACAGGGTCAAATGGGTTGGGATCGACCCGGCCACTCGGAAGCCGTGGGCACAGTCTTGGGTCGCGAAACATGACTGCACTGACAAATTGGTGGCCGAGTGGATGGCCAAGAAAAAGAAAGTCGCGACAGGAAAGAAACGTGGTGAGTGGTGTCCTTCGTTTTTCTTGACATCTGGGCCGTTTGGTGCGGTTCGGAATTCTGACTGAACGCTGACCGCTGACCGGGGTGTGTAGGTGGTACGAATACGACGTCGCGTGCATCTGGTTCGTCTAAACGTGCAGGTTCTTCTGCGTCGGGGAAGAAGACGCGTCCTTCGACGTCCGCAGCAACGTCATCGCGTTTGGACTCGGTCGAACAGCCCCTCTCCTCACCACCGAAGAAATCCACTACCAAACGTAAACGGCAGCCTGAGACCCCTGCGACGACGTCGAGTGGTGTAGTACAGGCTGACGAGCAAAGCGATTTGTCCATGTCACGCAAGAAGCAGAGACTGACATTGGAGATACTGTTACCGCCAATGTCATCTGACGAGGACGGAGAGGCTCTACTTGGACCTTCAGCCCGCGCAAAAGTCACTCCGCAGAATAAGGTGCCTCCAAAAAGTAACGGCGCTTCGTTGGATGTCTCCGATGAGGACGACAACTCCCCGCCAAAAGCCAAGGGCAAGTCCGTGCGTCGCTCGGATGCACGTTCAGCAGGCACTGCTGTCAACTCGAGAACGCCTGACCTGCGAGAGGAGTCAGGATTACCTCGCTCCAAGACGAAGACCAAAACCATTCCTCGAGGGAAGGGGAGAGTCGCTGACGCAGACATCCCATCGGCTGCATCTCAGGATGAGGAACTCCGACCGTCTAAATCCAAGAAAAAGTCGACGTCAAAGCGCAGATCACCCTCGGAACAAAACGATGATGTATCCGAGAAAGAGGTGGAATTAACACTTTCCCCTATTAAAATCGGACCTCCTCGAGGTGTAAAGCGCCGGGAGAAGTTGAGAGAGTCCGGGCCACCCAGCAAGCCTGTACCTTCTCGTACCAAATCTCGGGTGGACGATTCTGATGAAGAACGCGTTCCCGGAGAAAAATCTACAGATCAACTTGGCAACGAGGCCTCTTCCTCTCTGATAATACAGCAGGATGCGGTCGATAGCCCTACTTCAATCCCCGTTCCCTCGCATATATTCATACCCCAGGTCATCTCGAGTGCACGTCTGTGCAGTCCTGAACTTTCTCCAGGGGCTAGAGCACGACTTGAGTTGTTTGATCGAATGATGACCGATGTATCACGGCCCGACGCAGCTCCTCCAGCTGATGTACCCGAAGGTGTGCTAGATAATGGTCATTTCAACTATGACGACACGCACGACATCCATGACACCTTCGACATATTTGGTCCATTTGGTCCAATTAGTCCACCCCCATCAAAGTCTAAACCGAAACGCTCAAAACCGGGCACGCCCAATGGACTCGTTGTCCCCGAGACCGAATCATCAGGGAATTCGCCAAGTCAATCACAGTCGTTGCCCCATCCTTCTTCGCCCCATCCTCCACCAGTATGCGACCAATCCCCGCGCAAACCGATCGATCTACCTACTATTGCTGTCATCGCCGCCTCCGCCACATCCTCATCTGCTTCGCCTCAGGATCTCTTACCACCCCCAAAACTCGCGCCGTACACAAACCGTCCATCAAAAAAGCAGACATTCAAGCCTGTACCACAGATATCCCCCAACACGTTCCGTTCGGCGATCAATCCACGCTCGCTTGTTACTGATTCCGAAGCACCTCCGAGCTCGATCGAGAGTTTCACGTCGCCGAAGCGTGTAGATAAAGGAAAGCAGAGAGCGGTCGAAGAGGATCAACTCCAGAGCAGTCTGTCCGAAAGGGAGGGGGATAACGAACGCCGGAAAAGACTAGCGCAGAAGCAAATAACCGATTCAGGGCTGAGGAAGAGGGGGAAGGAACTTTTCGATCGGGTTCAGCTTGCGCGGGAGGCAGAGCGGCAGAAGAAAAAGAAGCCAAAACGATTGAAAATTGTCAACGACATTGTCAACGGGGCAATCTCTTCACCACCAAAAGGATCGCCCTTCCCATCCGTTGGTGGGGCCGAGAGTACTCTGGATATGCGATGGGAAGATGTGGTGGATTTGAGTGGATGCACGAATAGTGGGACTTTGGATACGCCGGAACACGGCGAGGCAAAGCCGCTGACCGAAGAAGAGA
This sequence comes from Gastroboletus turbinatus, assembly GCA_038090655.1. Taxonomy (NCBI): domain Eukaryota; kingdom Fungi; phylum Basidiomycota; class Agaricomycetes; order Boletales; family Boletaceae; genus Gastroboletus; species Gastroboletus turbinatus. The sequence continues at coordinate 3,473 of JBBPND010000057.1, forward strand.
AGGAACGTTTGCGGATTGAGCTTCGCCAAGAAGAAGAGGAAAGCACGCAAGAGGCTATGGGCGTTTACCCACTGCCTCCCGTGAAGGAGTCTGAAGTCATGGATGGCGAGGATGCGAAAATGCCACCCCCCAGGTCCCTCAAGGTGATTTGCATTTCGTGAAACTGTTGTTCAGCATGATTGACGTGTCATTCAGGACTCTCCGTCCAGTAGACAACTTGAGGATATTGACCATGTTGAACAACCTTCTACAGACCTCCAACAAGTTAGTGTCGTTGTCCAGGCTAGTCAAGAACAACGACACGAAGACACGGATATCGAGCCTTTCCCGGCCAATCAACCAGTTAGCTCTCCGCCTCGACCAATCCCCGAAAAATTGGTGCGTCAGTTGCTACCCCATTTGGATTCACATTCATGCCGCCATACTGGTTCAGACAGACTCGCCAAAACGGAGACTTGGCGAAGCTCTATCGTTGCTCAACGTCAAGTCAGAAGAGATTCAGCGCCTCGAGCGCGAGTTGGCGGATGAGCGCAAAAACCTGCAGAACTTGAAGGTAGAACTTGCTGAAATCCGACAATCTTCGGAACCAACGGGCCCTGTTCTTGTTGCTTGGGAGGCGGAGCGCGCTCAATGGACCCAGGAAAGATCCAAGTGGGAGAACGATTTCTCAGAGTGGCAGACGCAGCGCAAGGAGATGTCCGAAGAGAAGGCGAGTCTCTCGGCGCGCGTGGCTGAGTTATCGGACGCAGTGGTGCGAGCCGAAGAAGTCAGGGTCAAGTTGTTGGAAGTAGAAGCCGAACGTGATGCTTGGACAAAGGAACGTGACGCTATGCTAAACGACATAACGCTACGATCCGAAGAATTGACCATACTCACCAAAGTCCGCGGGGAGTATGACCAGGACCGGTTAGAGTGGGAGATAGAAAGGGCTTCGAGGGTCGAGGAAAAGGCCAGATGGGAAACCGAGCGTGCGGCGCTGCAGGAGAAGCAAGAAGCCTTGTTACGTTCTGTCGACGAACTCACGGTCAAAGTCGAGGCAATGACAACTTCCAAGGTTTCTGCGGAGAAGGACAGAGACTTTTTCCGTGAACAATACGCGCAGGCATCCGGGTTCGTCGGTTCCGTTCGCGAAGAGAACACGGAGCTTGAGAAAAGGGTGACGATAGCTGAGGGACAGGCGCAAGAAGGTGTCGCAGCGATTAAGGCATTGTTCGAGGTATTTTTTTCTTGGCTGGGCAGCTTGTATCAATGTGCACTCACCGGGATCTTGAAGGGTCGCGTCGAGGCTCTACAAGCTGACACAAACCGTTGGAAAGGGTTGACGGAGCTCCTGCAAGAAAAGGACAGACGGACCAACGACGAACTTCGCCTACGAGCTGCACAGGTGCCCGAGCTCGAAGATCTTTGTAGTCGTCTCAACGCGGAGAACAAATCCCTTAAAGTCGATGTCCGGAAACTCGAGCGGACCCAACAACGTAGTGCTGTCAAGCGAAAGAAACTATATTGCGAGATCTTTGCGCTCAAGAAGGAGAGGGTATCCCTCAGGTCAAAGCTATCACAGGTGGTGAATTTGGCCGAGGGTAGCACCCAGGAAACCTCACACTCCGCGCCCGCTCTACCGAATCTCGAATATCCTGAAGATATAGATCCCAATGATGCGGTGATTCTGCCGGATCCGACCCCTCAGTCGTCGGACGTCAGCTTTGATGAACTTGCCTTGTTTCCGTGCATGTGGCGTCCACAGTGGAGGGATCAATGTCAGCAAATCTTCGATACCAAAGAGGTGCGTCTTGCTCAAGCTGTGAATTTATTCGCAAGGCCGCTAATGACGGTATGTAGGATCTCGAAAGACATTTGCAAGATCATTTTCGTGATTTGTTGACCCAATAACACGTCGTTTCTTAAAAGGTTTTGGATAATTTCGCGCCATGCTTTCGTGCTGTCTGTATAATACTGTAGCTGTCACTTGCTTTATATGGGACTCCGGATTTTCTATGGTGGGTCGCGGTCACAGACTTGCAAACATAAAATTCAAGGCTCTCGCCTTCGTAAAGGGCCAAGTCCTCCAGTGCCTCCCCTCGCTCAACTTGTGGTCACCCGAACGAGTCACATCGTCTCTGGTGCTTGTAATAAATCAATTCAAGTTTGAGCTACACGAGGACGTGTTGACCGGCCATCACTGAATACCACGTGAAACGTCAACGGAAAGACACACAAGACATCGTCCGCGGGAGGTGGGTCGCAAGCCTTGTATGCTCTGTGCTGAGACAGAGTTGAGATCGAGAAGTGCTGTTAAAGCAGACATCGTGCGAGGGACTGGATGCTCGAGAAGTTCGGTACTGTCTAGCTTTAAAGGAAATTCCGTACCTTGCGCGTTTCCAGAGAATGGGTGACATGCGGTCGCATGGAATCCGACACAAGACAAGGAATGAAAAACAGAAGGGGTTCAACATCTTCTTCCAGTGATGGGACCGAGACTCAACGTTGGTCAAGTGACTCAAGTCGCCCTGCCTGCCTGGGATAAATAGAACCCATTCGTATGACGAAGGGATGTGGACTTTGACACCACAAGCCTAAAGGAAACCATTTACTTAGCACATATAGACCTCTGAATGGTGGACTCGATGCTGGTAAGCGGAACTGGAAGAGTGAATAAATGAGTATGGAGTGTCTTCATGTCTGAGCGAATTATACATTAAAGCAAGGCAGAACGACAGCGTCGCCTATGTGTTCCAGTACAATTGCGTGCGAAGGAAAACAAGGGTGGTAAAATATAACCTCATCTAAAAGTGAATCGGCTTTCCATATGCTGACATGGCAGCCTCCTTGAATGCCTCGCTGAGTGTGGGCTAGAGAATAGGAAATGTCAATGCATCACATGTGGCAAACGAAGTAGAAACGTACGTGAGCGTGAGTTGTACGAGCAATATCCTCTGAGCTTGCACCGTACTCCAAAGCAAGGACAGCTTCCGAGATCATCTCGCCGGCATTAGGGCCTTGACATCCGATTAATTACTCTGATTCGTAAAAACATGCTAGGGAAAACCCACCAATGATGTGTACACCAAGAATTCTGTCGGTCTCCTTCTCCGAAAGGAATTTGACGAAGCCCTCACTATCAAGGTTCGTCTTGGCTCGGGAGTTAGCAGCGAAGGGGAATTTTCCAACGTTGTATTGAACACCAGCGGCCTTGAGGTCTTGCTCGGTTTGCCCTACCCAGGCAACTTCGGGGTGGGTGTAGACAACAGAAGGGATGCCGTTGTAGTTGACGTGGCCGTGACCAGATTTGATGTATTCAACAGCGGCGATACCCTCCTCCTCAGCCTTGTGGGCAAGCATGGGACCAAATGTTACGTCACCGATGCACTTGATGTTCTTGACTGAGGTATTGAACTGGGCATCGATGACAATGCGACCCTTGTTGTCCTTCTCAACACCAATAGCCTCAAGGTTAAGGCCTTCGGTGTATGGACGGCGACCAACGGACACCAAAACAACATCCGATTCGAGCTAAGGTAGACAACGTTTAGTCACTTCATACTCAAATATCGGTTCATGACTTACAGTCTCCTCCTTGTTGCCCTTGGCAGATTGTGTCTTGACGAGGACTTTTCCGTCAACCTTGTCGGCGGATAAGACCTTGGTGTTCAGCTTGAACTTGAGGCCTTGCTTCGCCAAAATCTTCTGGAATTGTTTCCTGTAACGATCCATCAGACGTTGCCAAGCACGGCGTCAGTGCTACACTCACGCGACCTCCTCGTCAATGCCAACACCGCCGATGCCACCAAGGAACTCAACAACAGTAACCTCAGCGCCAAGTCGACTCCAAACACTGCCCATCTCCAAACCAATAATACCACCACCGATGACGACCATCTTATTTGGGACCTCTTGCAGCTCAAGCGCACCCGTCGAGCTGACGATCTGCTTCTCATCTATTTCGATGGCGCCTCCCGGGAATGGTGTGACCTCCGAGCCGGTAGCAATGATGATGTTCTTTGCGTCGATTTCCGTTTCACCACCCTCGAGAAGTTGTACAGCGATACGTGTTGGGGAAACGAAAGAAGCGGAACCCTTGATATAGTCTACCTTGTTTTGCTTGAAAAGCATCTCGATACCCTTTGTAAGCCCGACGACCGATTGTTCCTTGGCCTTCAACATCTGAGGCAAGTTGAGTGAAACGCCGGAAACTATACTTGGTTGAATGGGTGGCTTATATCATGATCCAGGCGAACATTGCGTACCCTCTATACCACGCTTTTCAAGGTCATGCTGTGTTTGGTGGTAAAGATGGGAGTTGTTGAGCATGGCCTTGGACGGTATACATCCGACGTTCAAACACGTTCCACCAAGCGAACCACGTTTCTCGATGCAAGCAGTCTGGAACTCGTTAGTAGGGGCGTGCGAACGACACGAATGATCCGCATACCTTCAAACCGAGTTGTGCGGCCTTGATAGCTGCAACATAACCACCAGGACCTACAGCAGTGGTCAAGACACGCCATCGGGGTGAGTACCTTGGCTTACCTCCGCCAATAATGACAGCGTCATACGGTCCGGAAGGTGTCGCGAGTCCACGGTGAGCCTGGAATGCTCCGAGTTGAACAGTAGCATACCGCAACCGCCGTGCGACGTGCTATAAGAGTGTCAGAAGTGGTCATGGGCTGAAGCAAGACATACTCTTTGTGTTGCTCTCTGGAGCTGCAACATGTTTTTGGATGACAAGGAGGAAACCACAAAAGTTGCTGAGCCGGGCAGAAACGGTCACATAATACGTGTGACAAAGATCACGTGAGTATTCATAATCTGTGACTCGGCCCGCCTTCCGTCACGCATACCAAGGCGCCCGGTGGGAGTTGCAGCTGTGCGGTTTTGACAATTTCATAGATCTTCGGAAGGCCTTTCGAAGCCTATTTCCTTCTCATGATCATCAAATAGTTGTGAACCTGTGCCGGTGTATCCCTCACGCCACTTGTTGCACCGACATTGTACAGTCGACCATTTCCATGTCGATAAGAATACCATTGCTACGATCAGAGATGGTTGGCAGCCATTCCTCACAACTCGATTCTGTGAGGAGTCGAGGAAAACCGTCGGATTCGATGTCACTGATGGCAATGGGTGGCAAACAGGTGAGCACACACGCGGACAAAGTCGTCTGACGAAGGGTGGTAACATATTTCGTTTTTGCAAGTAGCCCGAGACTGGGCAGGATGTGATGCACATCAAATCAGGCACTGGTACTGGAGAGAACAGCCTCTACCACCCATGAATACACGGGTACTACACAGGCCCCAGGAAAGACGCTCGGGTGACATATTTAAGACTGTGCCATCGTTCACAGTTCACTGTGCGCCCCCACGTTCGTTTCACGTCTTCCGGTAAGACTTCCAGTTCGTTATGAGGTATTCGCCATCCGGCTCCTTCCACTCGCTTCCTTCGACATCCCAGGATGCTGGCAGGCACAGTCCTTCCAGTAGCGCTCATACCGAGCATTTTTTACATATCACGGGTGAAGTGGTACGTTCCATGATGCTAGCGGGTGCACCCTCTTCTCATCACTCGAAAGACTAATCCAGTGCGTCTTGGTATGGCCGTGTCTCCGCTTCCTTGGACCAGGAGTCTCAGTCGGTTTTTTTAGAAAATTTCATCGTAGAACATCCGATGGTGCATTCCGCAATCATGTTTGGACACGGAAGATACAACGCAGGGATTCTTATCGAGCTGGAGGATGGTTACAAGATCGACACCAGGGATGCAAAACAAGTGGAAGAAACGAGAAATAAACTTCAGTAAATCCAGTTTTCACTATTCGAGGAGCTCAATCTTACAGACACGTCAAGGCCTGTCTTCGAACGCATGAACATGTTCGCACCCCAACATGCACGGGTTCAGAAAGAGGTTTGAATCGTGTTCCTAAGAGGCATTTCAAAATACTAATCAGAATTCCCCTAGATGGTCCTCTTCGCAGCGCCCGCGAAACCCTTCATTTATACCCCTCTCGGCGCTACCCGAGTAAACAGACGAGATACCCTAGCCGAATACAGCGACGAAATTAATGCACTTTACAAGACCATGGCTCGAGCTGCACACATGGCGTCGAAACCACCCAAAATCTGGAGCCCCGAGAAGTCCTTGGTTTATGTGCGGGACATCATAGTTGCGGTACTGGGCAAGAGACTCGACGACAACGCTGACCTCTTCAACCACGGAACAGATAGGTACGCGCTTTTCAAACCTTTCAACATACCCGTCCAGAAACCTTACCTACTCACCGCAGTCTACAAGCAACGCGCATTCGGATAATACTCTTCCACGCCCTCCAAAGCACGGCAAAAATCGACACCCGAAAATTCTCAGGTAACATCGTTTACCTATATCGCACCATTGCTGGCCTCGCAACTTTCGCATCTCGTACTGCGCTAGCATGTTTCCGTCATAGAACTCAGTCGGGTCTAGCGCGGTGCCTCGAGATGAAGCAAATGGTCGAGTTCTACAGTCATGGTTTTCCTGAACACCAGCCCTCGGTGCCCCCATCTTACGATGATGTCGTCTTGATCACCGGTACGACGGGCCTACTTGGCTCGAGTTTACTAGCACAATTCTTGCAGAACCCTCGAGTCGCAACGGTCTATGCTCTCAATAGCAAGAAAAGCAGGCCAGGCTCTGTGGTGGACAGACAAGCGGCATTGCTACAAGCGTCTGGATTGGATCCAAATCTGGCTCGTCATCCGAAGTTGACTTTCCTCGAGGCAGACGCGCGTCGAAGCCATCTTGGTTTATCACAAGAACTGTACGAACAGGTACTTCGAACCGATGTCAGAATGTGCGTCTTGGTGAACTGACGGCGTGCTTGCAGCTTCTCTCCTCCGTGACCCATATCGTCCATAACGCATGGCTATCCGCACACGACGACAACCTACCACTCGGCGTCTTCGAGGGCAGTTTTCACATGCTCCGCAACCTCGTTGATTTTGCCCTCTCCAGCCCCCTCCCTGTCCCGCCTCGCCTCTTGTTCATAAGCTCAACAGACACAGTCCGAGGTACATCCGAGAGCACCCTCACATCTCCTTTTGAAGGGGATGAAGCAGACGACCCGGTTGCTCCCGAGAGTCCAGTCAGCGCATGCGATGCAGCCGGCGGCGTGTATGGCGAGTCAAAGTGGGTAGGCGAACAGATCCTCGCAGCCGCCGCGTCCGAGACCCCTCTCCGGCCGATCGTAATCCGGATGGGCCCACTCTGCGGTGCAGCAAACGGACGCTGGCGAGAAGCCCACTTCCCCCTGATCGTGCATCTCAGCGTCGCATTAGGTGCGCTTCCCAAAGTCGACGAGGTGGGTTGGGTCGTTCTTGATTGCACGTCGTCATCATCCTTCGTTTTCGCTGATCCATGCATACTGTAACTTAGGTCGTACATTGGATACCGGTTCACATCGCAGCCCAGGCCGTGGCAGAGATGCGTAACTCACTGTCGACCTATCTCCACGTCACACATCCCCACCCCGTCTCCTCCCTCACACTCCTCCGCTTCATCAGTGGGGAGCTCCGTCTACCCCTCATCTCCCTTTCCAAATGGACCGCCAAACTCGAGGATAAAGTCCACGCGACTCTCGTCCCCTCTTCGCACGCCAAATTCGACGACCGCACACTGACGCTCCTCCGACACGTCCAGCACGCACGGGATCCCACGGCCTTGGACGCGCCTCCCGCGCGGATTTTCGAACACGTTCGGTCCACTTCCGACGATGCTTTGTTCGCATCGCCGACGTTGCACGACGGCGTGACCGCGCTAGGGATCACGGACGTCACACTCTGGCTGCGACACTGGCGGGAGGTGGGCATGATCCCACGCTCGTCATAATTTAGTACTTGTGTTACCGTATCACTGGGGGATTACTCGGCCACGCTGTCCATTCGAGGGTACAGAATTGTAACTAACGGAGTCGGCGTTTCTGTAAACGCGGTCGCGCTTATCCTATGTCTTCGCTAATGTGATCCTAATTCACCTTCGTTTCTCCGTTGATATCACGTTCGTTTTGTTCGCGCCCGGACTCATATGATGGAATATATATTGCAACTGCGTAGTGTCGAAAGACTCGCACTCAAGGAGTGTCTCTCAGCTGCGTTCAATAGAAAGGACCAATCTTATCTTGGCTTGGGGCAGATACATATTTTGACCTTCGTGATAAAACAAAAGTTTGGGCAGTCCAGGAGGAGGATCATGTCATGTCCGGTTCGAGGGTTCGATTTGTTCACGCACATTCCAAATTGTACATACGCCCATTCTACCTGTTATTGTTAGCTGTGTCGCAAGATCTGAAAAAAAAACTTTGTCCTGTCCATTCACTTGGAACCACCAGCCAACGAATCATCTACCTCGGGGGCATCGGGAACAAACGAAATACGTAGATCAACACACTTGGGCTTTCGAACCGCACCCACCCGCGTGCTCCCATGATCGTCATACTGGCTGAAAGGGAGAGGGAAAAAACAGCGTTTCAGCGACCTACTACTCACAAACAATTGAAAGACAAAAAGAAATCGGCACACTCACCCTTCTCCCCGACGTTGAAAGGAAATGTCTCGTACGGCCGCGACTCAATCTCGTCCTGTCTCGGCAGTCGGCCCGAACAGGCGAGGTTCGTGACCCTGGAGGACGTAGACCTGAGTGGTGGATTTGAGATCGTACATGATGAAAGCGCCTTCAGCGGTGCCTCCGACGGAAACGTTGGTTGGGGTGTGAAATTCGACGGTGAGGAAGCTTTCCAGAGGGAGGGAAGTCGGGTTTAGTTTGTGAGTGGGTGAAAGGACGAGGGAACATAGACAAAGGGACGAAGGGACGTTTTGATAACATGTCCAACGATTTCGGTCGCGATGTCGAGCACGGCGTCTCGGCTCGACGTCAAGTTGGGCCCGAGAGGTTTGGCCACCGCCTCCATCAATTGCGGTAGATTCGCGTCATCTCGTTAGCGGAACAAGCGCAAGCCCAAACCCAACGCAAACCCACCTTGCATATCAAAAAAGCCATGATTCAAGTGCATCACGCTCTTCCGCTCCGTCACCGACCTCCGATTCACGAAAAGACATACCGTCTACTTCGTTGCGCACTATGTCGGGAGCCTGGGCGAAACCATCGACTTGTTGGTCATCCAGCGGTTCAAACCATGTAGGATGGATGTTGTGAGGATCCCCAACATGAAGTCCAAACAATGAATAACATGCATGCTTCCCGGTGCGTTCGGGTCGAAAAAGCTACCGCAACAGCCGGCGCACGACAGCGGGTGATACTCAAGATCGGGCCAACCTCCCAACCTCGGTCAAAGCTAACCCAAAAATACGAACGCCGCGTCCCCTTTGTGTCGTCGTGAATGCCGAACAAGGCGGCCGTCAAAGGCGGTGCGGGGACGGTGGGCGTCAAGAGGGAGAGTCAGAGGTAACATACGGTTATGGATACCTCGAGGAGAAGCGGGTGTGTGGACATTCGCTATCTCCTCTATCTTGACGAAAAAGCCCCTGGTGGCCGTTTCTGATGTTGTGCGGGATAAGAAGTGATTTGTCGAGCAGATATGTACTATGATGGTGTGTGGCTTGTCGTGAAACGGGTCGACTTCAAGCTGTCGACCGCGCAGATACTAGTGGTCCGTATCCATGACGCCACTGACGCAATTTCGGCCCGGGTGCCTTGAAAACACAGCCCAGGTGCGAGCAAGCACCGCAAATACGAGGCGATAGAGCGGGTGCGCACTTTCAAGGTGTATACAGTGCGAAAAAAGTACATACTGACCACAGCTTGTTCGTTGGCTCTTTCCACTGCTCTGCTACGTTGTGTCGCTGACGACCACGTCCACAATGAGCGGTGCGTACTGACAGGATCATGAGCTGCGTCGGTACTGACCGTTGGGTAAGACCGTTCCCTCCTCATCGAAATCGACGGTTGTCCCGCAATATGGGCAGTGGCATTCACCGCGAATAGCGAGTATCTCGTGGGCGGCGGTGAAGACGAGGTTCGAGTGTGGCGAGTGAAAGACGGCAAGCAAATGGCAACAATTGGAACGAGATATGTCGGGTGTCTCGCTGTCTCGAAGGATGGCAGATGGATCGCAGCGAGGACAGCTTTCGGTGAGGTGTTTGTCTGGGACGCAAAAACATACAAAAAAGCCTTCTCGCCCAATGCCAATCACATCAACGACGGAGTCGATTTCTCCCCCGACTCGACTCGACTCGTCGTTACATCGGAGAGCGGCAAAGTCACCGTTTGGGACATCGCAACTCGCAAACAAGTGGTTGGTCCACTCCGCCATAACGATAAGCTAGTGGTCGCAGCAAAATACTCACCGCAAGGTGATCGAATCGCGACAGCCTCTCAGAATTCCATTCGAGTCTACGACAGCAACGATGGCTGCTTGCTTATGGACATCCCAGTAACAGTCACTCCGTCGTACAACTCCGATGGTCTCCGATGGTCAAATGATCGGCTCTTCGTCGTATGTGACGGTAAAATTAAGCAAGTCGAGGCATCCACCGGGTCAGCTGTCTCGGAATGGCCCGCAAACACCAACAACTTCTCCTGCATCGCCCTGCCGCAACATGGAAATTTCATCGCACACTCTGCACATCGTACCGTCACGTTTTGGGACACGTCGACATACACACAACTCGGTCTCATCCAACACACTCACTTCATACGTTCAATCGCCCTCTCTTCAGACGACCGGTTACTCGCAATTGGTGGACTGGACGGGAAAATTACCATCAAAAGCCTATCCCGCATCACGGTAAGTATTGTGTATTGATGGATCACGACATGTCTGAATACCTTTGCTTCCAATCCGCCTTGCTTTGATCGGATTTTCTATAGGAATCAATCCCAGTATCTCGTCCACACCTCCCATCCCAGAAACCAGATATTCATAACGTCCGTGGTGAGGGTGACAACGTCGTGCTGACGTTCATCTGTTACTCTTGTCTTGCAGAGCGTTCTCGCCGGCGTGTCGACCCAGCGCAGACGAAAGCAATCATTCGCGCGACCATTGAGAATACCATTCGTGAATCCCCGCTAGTCCTCATTAACACCGACTCCGGTCGTCTTCTCGACAAGGCTGGGCAAGCATCCTCATTCGAATCGCAACCAATCTTTGCAGAGTTAGTCTCCTCTATGACCACACACATCGATCATGTTCGTATTGAACAAGAGGTCGCGGAGTATTACCGTTATGCCACGTTTTCGCACAAGTGGGAGGTCAATGAACCTCTGTTCGAAAAGGTCATACACATCATTGTGTACGATCTGGAGGAATCTCCCACTCATGACAAGTTACAAATGTTCTGCAAGATCGTGCGGGATGCTGGGTTGCATTGGGCATGGAGCGATACATGCTGTATCAATAAAGCAGATCACGTCGTACTTCAAGAAGCCCTAGTTGCCATGTTCAAGTGGTACCAGGGTTCTGCCGTGACGATTGTTTTCCTCCGTGGTGTTTGGTCTCCGTCGCGGCGCGGCAATATTACGAAGAGCATTTGGAACACTCGGGCTTGGACATTCCAGGAGTATCATGCCTCCAAGGTCGTCCGATTCTACACCGAGGACTGGGTTCCATACCTAAACCTTGATATTTTCAACCACAAGGAGTCTCCTGACATCATCTCGGAGATGGAGGAGGCAACTGGTGTCTCGGCACAATCCCTGATGGCACTCCGACCGGGTTTGGACTACATACGGAACAAGCTTCGTCTGGCTTCCACACGCAAAACAACACGAGTCGAAGATGCAGCCTACTCATTACTTGGAATATTCTCTGTTTCCTTGCCAGTGGTGTATGGTGAGGGGGACAAGGCACTTGGGCGACTATTAGCGCAACTACTCACGAGCTCTGGAGACACGAGCATCCTTGCATGGACAGGCAAATCTGGCGGCTTCAACAGCTGCCTCCCAATCAGTATCACTGTGTTCAACCAGTCGCTGACAACACACATTCCACTGGCCATCACAGGTGCTGAAGTGGACATGATCACTGCTGGATTACGTGCTTCATCACTCGCCTTGGGTATGAAATTGTATGACCAACTCAATGAACTCCCTGTACCATTGTTCGCAGGACAACGGATGAAGCTTCCATGTATCATTTTCAAACTCGGGGCTCTATCAGTTTCTCACGACAGGTCCAAACATGTTTTCCATGCACAAACAGCTGCACTCGGGATTGTCGAGATAAGGACCAAAGAGGATCTCTCTCAATTGGATTCTCTATACCTCATACATCCTTGGATTGACTATCTCCTCGACCGACAGCCCGTCGGGAGTGTAACAGATGCAATAGGTGGGGGGAACATGGATGACCAGTTTTCTTTGATTGGCGAATTGTTGTCGCCTCCTGGCTCTTCCAATATCACATTAGCAAACCTGCAAACACGGGTGGCACGGTTCGCTACTCTCCTTGGGCGGCCATTTGGTGGGCGGCCCACCACAACCCTTCGAGATGTGGCATCCCTTCGTCCCCCTTCGTCTGTATCGCAGAGGGACAAGCAGATGCGAGCTCTCCGACTCGTCGCTCGACTGAGACAACCGTTCGGTGCACTTTTGCTTACGCCTCACCTGGGAAACGTGGCAGCATACAGGAGGGTTGCTGCAGAGCGTCTGATTACGGTCCAGGTGGAGGAGATCACACCAAGAATATTGAATAAGCTAGTAGACTCTGTATGTATATTGGACGTGCTTTGACGGCTTTCCATTACTTACACGAGATCAACCTACTCCGTACACGCGGCTGTTGTGACTTTTTCTTTGTCTTGTCGATCCCCCTCGAATCCTTTTTGCAACCCTCTTTACGAGCTCCTTGTCTTTTGGTATCGCCGATTATGGATGACTTTACCTTTCTGAGTTTGTTGTCTCGAGACGTCCTTTGATCGACCTGAGTGGACCGGGTTGCATGGGGTGATCTGACTCGGATGAGGAGGAAACCCCGCCCGCCGACCCACCCTCAAGTTGTCTCATGATCATCGGACCTTTGTGTCGAACAAAAGTCACTTCAGGCACATGGAAAAGGAAAAGACATCAAACGGTAGGAACGCGTCTAGAACATGGCCAAATCACAAACACTGACCGAAACTTGAGATTCTTCACGTCCACCCCCCTCTATCCCGTATTTGCAAGGCGTTACCCCTGTCCTGGTACTCCACCCCCGGTATCGTTCCCGACGGCGACAGGACTCCCGAAGACGTCACTTTTTGGCTGGTCGAAAGCGTCGTCGCGTTCTTCGTGGCCGTGGCCCAGGACGAGGATCCCGTGGTCGTATGCACCGTCCTGAACCCAGTTGCAGTCTGCGTCGCCAATGGTACTCGTGATCGACCCCGTCGTCGCGCAGGTATAATCGCAAAATCAGCCAAATAAATCACCGTATCGGTTGGCTTCCTCGTCGTATGTAAACCGGAGCGTGCTGAGCGTCCATTCACTAGAAAAAGAGAGAGGGGGGGGGAGAGAGAGTGCAAGTACACCGATCGTCAGCGCCACACTCAACGCCCAGAACTCGGTCAGTAAATCCCGTATCTTGATTTCGAGATGCGCATCTCTCGCGTTTTTGTCGAAAAAGCCATCACAGCAGCCGATGCACGACAGTGGGTGATGCTCAAGGCAACCTCCCAACCGAGGTCAATGCTAACCCCAAACCCCGAACACCGCGGAGACGCGGTGTACGGACATGAATGGCATCTGCGATCGTGAATCGTATCAAGGGCACTGAGGAGAAGCGAATAAGTGAATAATTGTTATCTGGCCCATCGCACCGTAGAAGCCCATGAAATGGACGAGAGGCCCATGGTGGCCGCCCCTGATGTGCGGGATAAGATCTACTGTTTCTTCAAGTAGATATATGCGCCATGATGAAGTGAAACAGGTGATGCTTGTCAGTCATGCAAATAGTTGTTCGTACATATCCACTGGCATGTCTTTCGTGACGCAGTGCTTCCATGAAGGAGTAATTCCTCGTCGGGAACAAGTAATCCGGTGAGCAAACGCCGAAAACACGGTGATTTCGGAATAAGTGTGCACTGGTCTGACTCTATATCAAGCAAGGGCAACGTGTATGATTGCGAAAAAGGCACGGACGGACCACAGCTTGTTTGTCGACTGTCTCCTTTGCTTTGCTACGTTGTGTCGCTGGCGACCAAGTCTACAATGACCGGTGCGTAGTGCCAGGATGAAACTGCATTGATGCTGACCGATGCAAAGACTACTCGCCGCCCATTGAAGTCGACGGCGGTGATGAAGCGATTGCAGTGACATTCTCAGCGAATGGCAAGTACCTCGTGAGCAGCCATGGAGACCGGGTTCAAGTGTGGACGGTGGAAGACGGCACAAAGGAGGCACCAATGGCAGCGGTGGTTACCTGCCAGTGTCTCGCAGTGTCGAAGGATGGTAGATGGATCGCAGCGGGGACGTCCAACGGCGACGTGTTGGTATGGGACGCAGAGACATACGAACGAGTCTTCTCGCTCAACGGTGATTGCGACGTCAACGGTGTCGATTTCTCGCCTGACTCGACTCGACTCGTCGTTGCGTCAGCCGACGGCACAGCCATCGTCTGGCATGTTACAACTTGCACACAAGTTCTCGGTCCACTCTACCACGGGAATGTGGTACAGGGAGCGAAGTACTCACCGCAAGGTGATCGAATCGCGACAGTCACTGCGAATTCAATTCGGGTCTACGACAGCAACGATGGCCACTTGCTCACGGATATCAGGGTAAAAAAAACAATCTTCGGCTGGTTTCGCCTGGTCAAATGATCAACTCTTCATCGTATCTGACGGTAAAATCAAGCAAGTCGAAGCATCCATCGGGTCAACAGTATCGGAATGGCCAGTTCCCGACACCAACTGGACCTCGTGCATTGCCCTGTCGCAACATAGGGAGTTCATCGCATACTCTGCCCATCGTACCGTCACGTTTTGGGACATGTCGACACACACCCAGCTCGGTCTCATCCAATGCGCTCAATCCATACGTTCAATCGCACTCTCTCCAGACGACCGGTTTATCGCAATTGGTGGAGAGGACGGAAATTTTACCATCGAAAGTCTATCCCGCATCACGGTAAGTATTGTGCATTGATGGATCACAGCGTGTCTGAATACCTTTGCTGCGCAATCCACCTTGATTTGATCGGATTTTCTATAGGAATCAATCCCAGTCTCTCGTCCACATCTCCCATCCCAGAAACCAGACATTCATGACGTCCGTGGTGAGGGTGACAACGTCGTGCTGATGTTCATCTATTGATCTTGTCTTGCAGAGCGTTCTCGCCGGTGTGTCGACCCAGCACAGACGAAAGCAATCATTCGCGCGACCATTGAGGATACCATTCGTGAATCCCCGCTAGTCCTCATTAACACCGACTCCGGTCGTCTTCTCGACAAGGCTGGGCAAGCATCCTCATTCGAATCGCAACCAATCTGTGCGGAGTTGGTCTCCTCTATGACCACACACATCGACCATGCTCGTATTGAACAAGAGGTCGCAGAGTATTACCGTTATGCCACGTTTTCGCACAAGTGGGAAGTCAATGAACCTCCGTTCGAAAAGGTCATACACGTCACTGTGTACGATCTCGAAGAGTCTCCCACTCATGACAAGTTACAAATGTTCTGTAAGATCGTGCGGGATGCCGGGTTGCATTGGGCATGGAGTGATACGTGCTGTATCAATAAAGCAGATTATGTCGTACTTCAAGAAGCCCTGGTTGCCAGTTTCAAGTGGTACCAGGGTTCTGCCGTGACGATTGTTTTCCTCCGTGGTGTTCGATCTCCGTCGCGGCGCGGCGATCTCATGAGGAGCATTTGGAACACTCGGGCCTGGACACTCCAAGCATATCATGCCTCCAAGGTTGTCCGATTCTACACCGAGGGCTGGACTCCATACCTAAACCTTGATATTTTCAACCACAAGGAGTCTCCTGAGATCATCTCGGAGATGGAGGAGGCAACTGGTGTCTCGGCGCGATCGTTGATGGCACTCCAACCAGGTTCGACCGACATACGCGACAAGCTTCGTCTGGCTTCCACACGTCAAACAACACAGGTCGAAGATGCAGCCTACTCATTGCTTGGAATATTTTCTGTTTCCTTGCCAGTTGTGTATGGTGAGGGGGACAAGGCACTTGGGCGACTATTAGCACAGCTACTCACGAGCTCTGGAGACACGAGTATCCTTGCATGGACAGGGAGATCTGGCAGCTTCAACAGCTGCCTCCCAATCAGTATCATTGTGTTCAACCAGTTGCCAACCACACACATTCCACTGGCCATCACAGGTGCCGAAATGGACATGACAACTGCCAGATTTAATACCCCATCATCCAACCTCACTCTGGTTATGAAATTGTATGACCAACTCGATGAGCTCCCTGTACCATTTTTTGTAGGACAAAGGATGGCGCTTCCGTGCATCATTTTCAAACTCGGGTCTCTATCAGCTTCTCACGACAGGTCCAAACATGTTTTCCATGCACAAACGGATACACTCGGGATTGTGGAAATCAGGACCAAAGAGGATCTCTCTCAATTGGAATCTCTATACCTCGTCCACCCTTGGATCAACTATCTCCTCGACCGACAACCTGTCGGGAGTGAAACAGACACAATCCCTCGGGGGAACACGGATACCCAGTCTTCCTCGATTGGCGAGTTGCCATCGTTCCCTGGGCCTTCCAATATCGCATCGGCAACCCTGCAAACACGAGCGGCACCGCTCACTGGCACAGCTCGCCTCGAGCAGCTATTCGGCGGTGGACGGTTCGCCACGACCTCTCGAGACGTGGCACCTCTCCACCCTCCTTCGTCTGTATCGCAGGCGGACAAGCAGATGCGAGCCCTCCGACTCGTCGCTCGACTGACACGACCGTTTGGTGCACTGTTGCTCACGCCGAACCCTGGAAACGTGGCAGCGTACAGGAGGGTCGCTGCGGAGAGTCTGATCACTGTCCAGGTGGAGGAGATCACGCCGAACGTATTGAATGAGCTGGTGGACTCTGTACGCATCCTGGACGTGCTTTGACGGTTTTTCATTGCTCAGACGAGACCTACCTGCTCCCGGGTACACGTGATTCTTGAGACTTTTTGCCTCAAGCTTTTGTCCCGTCGATCCCCGTCGGATGCTTTTCTGTAACCCTTTTGTACGAACTCGTTGTCTTTCGGTATTGCCGATTATGAGATTGTACCTTTCTAGATTATTTTCTCAAGACATCCTTTGATCAGCCTTTGTGAACCGGGTTGCATCGGGTGATCTGACCCTTCCCCTCGGGTTGTATCATGATCATCGGGCCGTTGTGTCGAACAAAAGTCACTTCAGACACATGTAAGATACATCAAACGCGTCTAAAACTTCCCAAATCCTCTCTATACATCAAGTATGCGCTACAAAATAAAAAATAAAATAAAATAACCAATCACCCGTTCTCCTACAACCCAAATCATGACCGGCCTCTCACATCGCCATCGTAATCCCCATCAACACCGGCCAAATCACAAACACGAACCGAAACTTGAGCTTCTCTACATCCACCCCTTTCCGTCCCGCATTCGTAACGCGTGACCCCTGTCCCGGTGCCCCACCCCCCGGTATCGTTCCCGACGGCGGCGGGACCCCCGAAGACGTCGTCGATTGGATTTGACCGGTCGAGGTCGTCGTCGCGCTCATCGTCGTTGTGGTCCAGGACGAGGATCCCGCGGTCGTAAGCACCGTAAACCCAGTCCCGGTCCCGATCCCAGTCCCAGTTCCAGTCCCACTCTGCGTCGCCAACGCTACGCCACCGCTCCCCGTGCCCATACCCGTAATCGACCCCGTCGTCGTATTCGCAGGTATAATCGCAAAATCAGCCGAAAAAATCATCGTATCGATCGGCTTGCTCGTCGTAAACCGGAGCGTGCTGACCACAAGAGAGCGAGTACATCGATCGTCAGCGCCACAATTCAACAACCACAAAACCCGGGTCAGTTAAATCTCGCATCTCGATTTCGAGATGCGCATCTCTACTCGCGTTTTTGGGTACCGCGATGTGTGATGCCGTTCAACACCGCCATCCCGCTCGCTTCGTCTTCGACGGCTTCCCCGGTCACGGTCACGTTCCTCCCGCGCCCGTCTGGATCTCGATCAAGATTCCTCCTCGGAGGTTCCACCACGCCAACACCCACGATCAACTCGGACGTCCAAAGGGGCCAAACGCAAAGTCAAAACGTGAACGTAGGCACCGAGGACGAAAACCATCACTCCGTCCCCCCAAAAGAACTTTGAAAAAAAAGACTCGAAACGAGAGACCTACTACTTGGACCCTTGCTTCAACGCCGTCCCTGGTACCGTCACCTGACGCGTCTTCGTCGTCGGATCCACACCCGAAGCAAGCTGAACGAGGTACGTCTATCGCGATCACGATTCACCATCATCATTATCACATCGGGCATCCACATCCAGGTTCACATCGTCAGCTTCATCGTGCACACACACACGGACGACGAAACGCTTACGTCCGTATCGCACCACAGCGAAACGTCCACCACGCCCATCTGGCTCAACGTCGGATACTTCCAATCCTCGATCCAGCTTACGAGCATTGGTTGATCCGCCGACCATACCGTCGCTTGAATCGGTTGTGTAGGGTAGATCGAGGCGGAGACGAGTGGGAGGCACGCTCCGGCGAGGAAAACGTACGGGTGGAACATGGCGTGGTCGTTCTTTTGATCGCGTTGGTTTGTTCTTCGTTTTACGGAATGAGAAAGTCCAAGGGAAAATGATACAGGCCCGCTGCAGGGATGAAAGCGAAATGGACACTGAGACGAATTCGATGATGAAGGGGAGTTGTCGTAGACGAGGGTTGATAGTATTAATCAAGTGATGTTCGAACGAACCCTCGAGGGAATCACGACGCGACAAGTCACGTGCATGGAAAATCAATTATAACATTCAACGTCGTTCGAACGTACGGTATCGTGAATCTAGCTAAACTAATGAACGAAAATACTAAACGAGAGACAATACAAGTGGACAAGTAAGCTACACCCTTTCTCTTCCAGAGTTCGACCAGATAAAAGATGAAAAAAAAATTGCCAGAGAGCATACGTCGCAACATTCGTGAACAAAGGGGTTGGAGCGCCAAGGTCCAAATCATCGACACAGCGAGCGAGTCCAAAGACACCGATTCGTTGTTCACAGTTCACATCATCCGTTCCTTGACTTGTACAGCTCGGAGCCATATTTCACCGGGGCGGCTAGTTCCCGTCCTCTGTCAGTCCGGCGTCGCACACACATAATCAAATACGACACGCACCTCTTTTCGCGCAAGATTCGCCATACCCGCTTGTTCTCCTTCTCCTTTTCGTTACGCATCTTGGTGGTAAGCGTCTCCGCTCTAGGCGGGAACACGCCATGCCCGCACCGCGTCTGAAGATCTTCAAGACCTTCGTGCGTCCCTTCCGACTCGAGGACCACCTTACCGTACCAGCCGGGATCGATGTAGAATCCCTCGACGTTGGGAATGGGAATCCGGAGAGAGCGCGAGCGGGATTGGGTCTGCCCTTGGGAAGATGGGAGAGGGGGACGGATAGTAAACGTGGAGCGGTGCACCCAACGAACGACGTCGTGCAACGCGCCATGGGGCCTAGGGCAAAGCGTGATGCATGAGCATGGATCTGACGAGAGGTTGGAGAAATACGTACGTTTCCGTCCGAGCTCGATCTTGCAACAACTGTAGGTTGGTCGCGATCTCACGCCCCCATGGACTTACGTCAATGTAGACGATAGGGTTACAATGGGGATTGTGCGTCGCAGAACTACCGATGCGAATGACGCGATGGAAGTACGAAGGAGAGAACGCCAAGTTGTGGAAGTATGGTGACAGTTCACCCACACGGGAGTATCTGTAATCCAGATCCTGTAAAGGGCGTGAGTCGGAAGCCGTTCCACAACACGAATCCAAGGAGACGCGTACCACAAGATAGCGCCCATCCCACACTAGTCGACCAAGGTTTCCTTCGTCCCCGACAGCAGCGTCCCAAACGATATCGCCCACCCGGAGAAGCTTAAGAACACCCGAGCGTTTCAATTCAGCTTCGCATTCCATAACACTCGAATCAGATAACCAGTCTCCGTCGGGTGAAGGTACAAAGACCCTCAAGACCGGCGCGCGCCCGAGTCGAATGAGGGGCGAGTAGAATTTCGACCGCACCGACGAAGAGTAACTTGGACTCCGATTGTTCTTCCCATGGGAATGATTACGGGAGTGAGACTGGGAAGAAGTCGGAGACGCTGCCCGGCTTGACATGCTGTTTTGCCGAGTGCCTGGACGTGACGCGTTCGTGGTCTGGCTCGATTCCGCCGACCGCAGCGTCTTGAGGTACCTGTCCTCGGACTCAGCCTGGGCACGAAGACGAAGGACTAATCGCGTATAGGCCCGCGTGGTGTTTGCCAAGGCAAGTATATCCGGCGCATCAGAAGTCGTCGGAGCATCCCGGTTCGCTACTTTAGATTGCAGGTACGCAACAGAAAGCCGAGCATACTGATGTGTTGGCATCGCCACGCCTCGTAGATAGTTGTGGAGATCCTACGAATCATGTCAATAGGTGTTAAACGTAGAGGCAGTGTTGAACTTGCCTTCAACGATAATGGAAGCGGTTCTGCCCATTCATAGTCCCATTTCGAATACCCAACCGTACTCAGATAGCGTTCCAGGACAAATTCACGAAGAATTCTGCTCTGGAACAATTCCCGGACCTGCTTGTTCGCGCTGTAGAGTGCAAGCCACTCGGAATAGGACAAGTAAGACAGAAGGACTGGGAGAAGGTTCGCGTCCGACATGAAGGCTATGATCGGGAAATACGTTGGAGGAGGGCTCGGTTCCCGAGGTTGCTCTTCCACCTCTTCGCTCTCCTTATCCATAGTTAGTTGTGCGACGACCTCTGCGACAGCTGGCGGCGGGGCTTTTTCCAACCATTGACCCCGGCGTTGCTGACGTGCAACCTTGTAATCGTCAGGAGTGAGTGGTGTTGGAACCGGAGGTGGAGGTGTGCTTGGAGTCCTGAGGTGTCCATCCTCGCTTGAGAAACCGTCTTCCTTGCACATACGCAGACTCGGGGCAGAGGAAGAAGGCGTGCCGCTGATGGAAGACGATGGGGTCCTCGGCTTCAGCATTTTAACGCCTCCAGCTCTCGCAAATGGGTCATCATCCAGGAGTAACGGATCACCCGGTTTAGGAAGAATCGTGTGGGAAGGGGGAGTGGCTGGCTTTTGAGGGGTGGTAGGACGTGCCTTGGTCAGGACACGAGGGCGAGAGTGATCAGAATTCGCATCTCCCCTGGTGATAGTAGATGGTGGGCGCTCTACGGCCATGCGTACCAGGCTATTCTTGCTCGACTTGCGTGCCAGAGGTGGGAGCTCGGTTGGATGGAAGATCGGACTGGCGGCTGGACCTTCCTGCAGATGTGCCTCAATCTGAGATAAACCCCGGAATACGGAAGAGATGGAGTCGTTGCGCCGTTGGGAAGGGGAAGTCTCAAGAGGCGCGTACTCAACGGGCGGAGAAGGATAGGGATTCTGGACAT
Source organism: Gastroboletus turbinatus (assembly GCA_038090655.1). Taxonomy (NCBI): domain Eukaryota; kingdom Fungi; phylum Basidiomycota; class Agaricomycetes; order Boletales; family Boletaceae; genus Gastroboletus; species Gastroboletus turbinatus. The sequence continues at coordinate 25,054 of JBBPND010000057.1, forward strand.
GCATGTTACCGTTTACATGCGTCTTGCTGACTGAACCACTGGGTTGTGGCGTAGCTGGCATGGCAGAAAAAATCAGTGGTCCTTTGCGCAACGGGCCCGCCGAATCTGCGTTTCCTGAGCGAAGCATGTCGTACAACATTGGGGGTCGTGCGTGGGATTCTGCGTGTGAAGTCTGTCGCGCGGGTGTTCGTACGCGCTCAGGGTAGCTGGTAGGAGGGGCAGACGGGGCTGTTGGGGAACGATGAACGCGAGGGTTGGAGGACGTGAATGGAGGTGAAGCGACAGGTGACGGGTTGTAGCCGATGGATGAACCGCGTACAATGGCGGGGCCATTGGCTGCATAAGCCTGTTGGTTTATAACACGTTAGCTTGAAAAATATCATGTAACGCTCCGGATCGATTACGGACGGGATGTGAATTGCTCAAAGATGAGCCGACGGGATCTAAGCGCCTGTCTTGTTCTGTGCTGACGTCAATTACCTAATACAAACAAAGGTCAATGTGAGTCGAAGCAAAGAAAGGTAAACAAAAGCGCGGATGGACGTCAACGGATCGTTGCTTGTACGCGAAACTCGGGCAGCAAGGACGCCACCATCGACTATCGGGTAGTGCATAGAGCGCCGGCAGGATAATCACCGAGCTCCACTATCGCACTAGCGACGCCCGGTCGCAGTGAACCCGAAGAGGGTAGTATGAAAAACTGCGGAATACGAGATCTATCTGCAAAAGGAGAGGCGGACTCACCTCGGTAGCAGGGAGGGCTGAGCTAGCTGACGTAGATGTGCCATACGATCCGTTGGTTCTCCGGGTGGCATCGGTGTGGTGACTAGTAGAAGACTGGCTGGAACTCGATCGAGGCTTCTGTGACGGTACGTGATGGTGGTTGGGAAAAGACGAGGGAGGATGTTGGATGACCGTTTTCGGGTCTTGGGAAGGAGGTGGAGGAGAAGTGTGATGCCGTATGGGTGGGGGATATGAACGAAATTGATTAACGACTGAGGACACGTTGGCTGCAGATAAGGATTCTTCGAAGTCGAAGTTGGATGCAGGGGGCATTTGTCCGCGAAGCACGGGGGGAGGGCTGGAGGGGCGGGTGGTTGACGAAGAGGGAGGTGTTGGTTTATGTGTGGGAGGTTGGTTGCCAAGGGCGTCGCTTTTCGGATGGGCAAGTTGCGGAGGGGCTTGGGCCTGTCGGGTGGAAATCTTTCGCGGACTTGGTGTCGTGGCAACCGGGCTCGGACGAGAAAATGGAATTTCAGAGACGTTTGGTACATCAACAGACATATGGAAGTCAGATGGCATCCTACGAATGAACGGACCCGCGGACGGAGGGATGTTCTGGGCGGGAGCGGTATCGCGGGGAGGCTGTGGCGGGGCAGGGTTCCTGTCGGTCACGTTGGGGCGGGGATGGCAATCTGAGCGAGGGGCGTCGGCATATGCCTCCCACGGGTTCCAGGCATCGTCGAGGGCTGATTCGGGCGGTGGGGAGGGGAGGGCAACAACGGGTGGAGACGCGGCGGGAGGGAGGGAAGGGGGTGCACGTGGGTTCGGGTCGGGATCTGCGAGGGAGAGCGAGAGGAGGAGCGGGGGAAGAGAAGGCGGGGCATCGGATGACCGTCTCTCTGCGGTGTCGATGGAGGGCAGCTTTGTATCGACCTTTCTGGACAATGTCGCTTTCTTGCGGAGGAAGTTGGCCATTGCGGGGATGGAGAGAGGGAAGGAAGGGAAGGGGGTGCAGTGGAATTAAAAGAATGGGGCGAACTCGATTACTTAGTCTTGTTCGTTTGCGAGGTCGCCGTGCCAGCGTCGAGGATAATGAACACATTCCGACCGGTTGTCCCTGCACACAATCTACCCGCGGCGATCTTCAATTAACATGTCTTTTTGCGGTAACTTGACGGCATCGGAGCTCTATCTCTGGTCCTGACAACGCGTCCTATTCGTGTCTCCACTTGGCCCACAGCATCAATACACTGGCGCGACCATATTTCCGCCCTGTCTACACCACGCTGTTGTCGCACCCATCGTTCCGTATACCAGTGACGCGCCATATGCACATGTTCGCTAACCTCGACCCCATACCCGAACGAACACCGCCCTATTCCCATCTGTACATCCCCGAAGGTTACCGACCGTCTGCCCCGGAATAGTTCGGCTCATTCCCGCTAGTCCATCCAGGGAACGACTTTCCATTTTCTCGCTTCGAGATCCGAACGACCCATCTGTATCATATCATATCCGTCGAGACTGATGCGGCACTGCCGACGCGCCTTTGGCTTGTTATCGAGTCCGATCACCTCAGCCTTACGAATATTTCTCACTCCAGCCAAGAGTCTGCCGAGTGCGCAGTGGCGTTACGCTCACTGCCCATGCTTCTTGTTCACCCACGATTGACTCAACGACAATCTGATCTACCACTGCGATCAATCTCTTTTTTGGTCCCCTCGAGCGCGTTTCGAATGACAGATAGGAGTGCCATAACCAGATCTCCACTCTACCCCGCATTCATGTGCTCAACAACTCACATCTCCCCTCTTCGCGATCCATCGCGTCTTCATCTCACTCATCATCGCCATTTGGCAGTGTTCTTGCCCAGGATATCCATATCAATAGTACAGCGTACACTTTTAATATTGCTCCTCATCACTCCACCCATCTTCGCGAACCCACTTACGACAACGAGACACCCCCATCGACCGATAACTATAACACCTATTTGATCACGTGTACATCCCGCAACGGGTTGCGTACTCACGCTCTGACCTGCAACGCCGGCCATCAGTTAATGTTCCCCTCCCAACGTCGTCATTCATTCTCACCAGTGATGTAGTGCGCCTCCTTGGAGACGAGGTAAGACACCACGCTCGCTACGTCCTCTGCCTTGCCAAGGTAACCCATCGCACACCTGTCCGCCACCTTGACACCCCGCCACCATCCATGTTTCTACGTCAACGCTGCACTCTTTAGAACACGCGCTAAGACGTACAGTCTGGTAATAATCGGCCCCGTAAAACTTGGCGCCTCCCTCGCCTTGCTGATTCGCTACCCTAATGCTCTCCACTGCGCATGCCCGCATCAGCCAATCATTCAAGACATACACATTGAACTCAACTTACGCATTGCCGTCATCATAGCTCCAGGCGCATATGAATTGACAGTGATCCCATGACGTCCCAACTCGACGGCTTTTAGAGCGCGACAACAATGCGGAAAGGGAGTATACAATATCTCGTCAACCATCATATTCCAAACCGAACATCGCGTAGCGGTGATACAGCGAGCATAAAATCAAGGAACAGAGAAGCGCCGGAGCAGCGCCCTTGGCCCGACTTACCTGCGCATTGGACGATTCCGCGCACCGCAAACTTGGCCGAACAGTATGCGATCTGGTTGACATGTCCTGTATGGTGCGACCGGTCAACGCCTTCTTCTATCCGCCGTTAAGATGGCGCGTGATGCATACCGATCTTTCCGGCCACGGAGGAGGCTCCGACGAGTCGACCCCCTCGTCCCTGCGCGACCATCTGTTGGGCAGCGTATTTGAAACAGAGAAACGTCCCCTTGACGCTAACCGCAAAGTTGGCGTCCCAATTATCCAAGTCGGCTGTCGATCATTACGATTATCGTCATGATTCATCGCGCATCGTTGGTCATGCAATTTACGCCTAGAGGTGTGCACACGTACTTTCCAACAAGGTGCCCACGCGACAGATCCCTGCATTCGCGATCATCTAATCACCACATATCACCCCGAGGGTGAGAGGGTGGACAAGGCATGCCATTCATCGAGGGCTGATCGACATCGATTCTCAACCAGCAAGACAACGCACCACGTCCAGTCCACCCAGCTCTCGAACGACATGGTCGATCATCGCCTTGACCTGCCCCTCGTCCGTCACGTCTGCAACGATCTCAGTCGTTCGTCGTCCCTTGGCTGCGATCTCCGCGCGGACGGTCTCGAGGTTGGCCTTATTGGACTGAATGTCGTTGACGGCGACGTCGAACCCGTCGTCGGCGAGCCGCAGGCTGATGGCACGTCCGATGCCTTGTGCAGCACCTGTCACGATCGCAATACCCAAGGAACTCATTGGTGTGAGGTGTGGAGGGTTAAGATGAGGATCAAGACGAGATATGGATGGAGAGGTATAGTACGATCAACCCTATACATAGCATCACAATTCGTCCTTGCGGACATCCGTCAAAAGAGGTGGGTCAGCTGGCACGGAACAATCTCTGTCCCGCCCACAACGGTTGGTTGGATCCAGAGCGTTCGACGAGACGTAAGTGCACATCATGTGCGCCCGGGTCATCAATTGTAGGCACCAGCACCCAGGGGTGTTGTGTACGTTTATGGTAAGACCTTCTTTGTGAAGCGGCACCAATCAGAGCCACTGAGCTATGACACAAGCACACGTTTCGAAAACGTGAACGCTCACAGTTACGGGACAATGTTGCCCCACAAGCGGCGAAAAGTCTCACCCTCGTCTAACCTTTTTCACTTTAACCGAGTCTACTTACATAAAGAGTAACACACGAAAAACCTTGATTTACGACAAAGACAAAGTCTGCCGTGAACCCCCTTGTCTATACTGGGAACAAGGAGAAAAAAGAAAAAAGACAAGAAGCATAAAAATTCGAATTAGGTTAGAGTGGGCGAAGGCGCACCCGGATTCGGACGACCTAGAGTTTTTTGTCTTGCGAGGTACGAGCGCGTCTAGTGTCAACCAACCGTCAGTTTGAAGGGGAGAGTTCAAGTCGGTCACCTGAGAGGATTTAGAAGGTGCCAGTGGAGAGACAGAAACCACCCGCGGTGTTCATCCGACGTCAAAAAAAAAACACAAAAAAAAACGACACCGCTTGCGCCATCTGTTCTACCTCGCCACCCACGGACGTTTGCTTCCGCTTTTCGTCCCCATCAGTGACACGTTAGCGAGGGCGTTCAACTTTTGGTGCTGGGAAAAAAAAAAAACAAAGCTGCAGCCACTGAATACATTCGCGTCACCACGATGATCAACGTTCCATGAATCATGATCATTCCCATCGTTGGTTCTTTGCGCCATCGTTCATGTGTTTTTTGCGCCCTATTAGCCTGTCGAAGGTTGGAACCAGAGCTGTATATGTACATGCCATCGAACAGAAGTAACTACTGATCATGGCATCAATGTTCATTGTTCGGACAAAGTCTTGGAGCTTTGCCGCTACGGCAGTCGCCGAAGACCAAAAAAGAAAATGGTGTACATAAATACATGCATGATGTGCATTGTCCGACTGGGCGCAGCGCCCATACTGATTCGATCGTTGCCGTCAGGTGCGCGAGAAAAAAAAGAAGGAAATGTACCATATGCGGCATACGATGCCTCAAGTGAGTCGGTGACCAGTGACATCATGATCATGATTCAGATGCTACCATCATTAATTGAAATAATTGACAGTGCAACCTATACCGTCTTGACCGGCGGACTCACCGACTGATTCGTCATTGAATGGGGTCGAGCATCGAGTCAAGCTGGATGGGCAAACTCGTTCGTCGTGTATGCGACGTTACCAGGAACGTGATGCCACTTGGGTTTCAAGTCGCTCCACTCCGAGTCAAATCGCGTTTGGGACAGTCGTCCGTTTGACATGATCAGCTGACGCACCTTGTCGATGGCATCCAGATGATCCTTGCCTCACGCCCCAGTGCAACCGTATCTGCTGTGTGGCGTACATGCTTGTAGTATAGGAATGTCAGAGGTTGACAGCAAGGATGGCTTCAAACACGTTTACACGCTTGCTGCACGTGTAAATAATTTTTTATCGATTTGGAGTGTCAGCGCGATGTCAGCGTCAACGCCATACAACACGTTTCGATATGTGCCTCTGCCTGCCCCGGGCTGCCTCCGCCCTCCACTTCCTTGAAGCGATAGGCGAGGAGGTACGGGACACTTACTAACTCAGCGATCGATTCCATTCAAAATATCCCCGCATTCGCTACCACCTACAGTATACAGTCCAGACTATGAAGTAGTCAGGCCACCATGCCAAGCCCAAACCACAAGTTCGAAATAACAAACTTTAAAGATGTTACGGCGCCTCACCACGCGTTAGTCTTCCTATCCCCTCGTTCCTGAAGTACTGACGTCTCAGAGGATGACGATCGCCCTCGCAGTGTCGTCGGTGTCGTTGGAAACTGTGGCAGTTGCCGTTGGTCTTTTTGCTTCCGATTCTGTTTCTGCTTTTTGCTCCGGCTTTTACTTACTTTCCGAGGTTGCGTTTGCTTCCGCTTCAACGTTCAACAGCTTGGTCCCTGATCGCGTCGCGACTTGCGATTTGATCTCACTTGCGATGACCGGCAAGTTGGGCCGCTTTGATCGGGTATGTTATGGGGTGTGACTAATGTTATGCCAGAGGGGTGTGACCGTCGAACCCAGTGTCCCGAACATGTCGGTACGCAATTGAATGGTCGATTTGAATAGCTCCGAAGATGATCGCTGCCTTTGTGCCGTTATGTCGTTGAGCCCATCCCGAACAAGTCGGTAAGTATACAAATCGCATGGTCGACATCGTACCATGAATAGCCCAGGCGATGATCGCTGCCTCTGTGCCGTTATATCGTGGAGCCTACCCCGAACAAGTCGGCACGCAAATCGCATGGTCGACGTCGTGCCATGAATAGCCTCAGCGATGATCGCTGCCTCTGTACCGTTATCTTGTGACTCGTACGTGGACTTGCTCATGGACATGGACATGGAGCCATATAAGTTGACGATGGTTTCGGACGACGAGGGTGGGTGGTGGGTGGTCGTGGTCGTGGTCATAGAAAAGCAAAGTCGACTGGAGACGGGGACGAGCGTGCGGATCTATTCAAGAGTCCGAGGAGTCCCAGGGCCCAAAAATGTCACTTTAACTTCAAGCCCTTCGACGAATTGATCTGGATCTCTCTCGCGTTCCACCTTCTCTTCCTCCACCGCCTCGGTCAAGATGGGGTTGGGTTTGGACGGATATAGCCTCGAAATCGCCGCTCGGAAGAGAGTGAGAGATGCAGGAAAAAAAATTGATCCGGACGGCGCCTCGGACACAACGAACAACGCTCGAGCTACGACCCTCGGGGCGGGATCCTCGAAAGGTCACGTTGTACATTGAGCCTAGCACGCGCGGCGCGATCATCGATCTACTACTCGCCCCACTTCTCCTTGCGTTCGACGGTCCGCGGGTGTACCGAGTGTGCTCCACCCGAGCAGACGCGGGGTAGGTTCAGTATCAATTCCTTGTCCGGCCAGTCACGAGGGCCATTGATCGTACTGATTCCGCTGATGCGGCAAAGATGGTTCGACCGAGGATTCTCTCATGTGCATGTCCGGCCTACGCAATACAAGTGATGGCCGTCCATCATGGGGGATTCGAGAAGTGAAAAAGTAGACTTGGTCGTACCTTGCGCTCGTACGATAGGCAGATCACAAAAGTCGGTTTGAAATCCAACGGTTGAGTCGTGCGCGGGTGTCCACGTCCGAGGCCCTTGCAGACTGCGTTAAACGTTTACGCCGCGAAGTTCTTGCTGCGTCACGTGCAGTAAATCGAAGTTTTGTAGTGCCACTACCAAAGTCCGGCCATTGGCACACGAACGTCGAGTTGCGCTTTAATCGCATTTGAAGCATGAAGCTTGATGCATTGATGCTTGAAGGACGGATCACAGTTAAAGGGGTGTTATGTTTGCATAGCCACGAGCGATCGATATAGTTATATTTTCCAGGGCTATACGCTTTTTTTAGCCTCCCAAAACCAGACCTAAAACTTCGAGATCAGAAGACGGTCGTTCGGATCATACGAAACGCTTTTTAGTCTCACTTGTGCCATTTCCCCGGGCCGTCCTTTGTCCACAGACCTGTTATAACTCCAATTCGTGATGCGCCATTGATATGGTTTCATGTCTAATTTCTCGCACTGCGGACGCATACGGCCCGCGGGGCCGCGACCTTGTGCTGACATCTGTACTCTCGAACCAAGCATCGGCCCACCTTGAGTCCTCTATCAACATAGCTGTCTGGGACTCAAAATCAGCGTCAGGAAGGCAGCTTTCACGTGTTCTTCAACGTCACCCTACCTCGAGAAACATTCCATCCATCACAATGCACCCGATGGCGTCCCTGACAGTAACCTTTGCCCAGGTCGAGCTCGGCCGCGAAGATTATATGATCTTTCCGGGTACAGAGCGTCTCGGTCGCGTTATCTCATCTTCTACGGTGGAGTGTACAAGGTGAGCTCTTTCAGTCTCGGTCTCGGTCCCTTTGACGTGGACGGAAAAAGGCTCGAGGCGTGCTCGACTTCCAGCCGTCACGATCGTTTCCTTGACTGCCCGTGCATAACAGGCTGAACTGGTTAATCACCACTTGGTTCTTTTGCCGCCGTGCCGGAATGAAGGCACGATGCTCGTACTCCCACCCCACAGGGTCCAGGTGCTGAACGTCACTGGTTCACAAAGTAATTACCGTTCTTAAATAACGTCATTTAGAGCGTAGTGGTTGCTCGGGAACAAGCTCATAGTATCACGACATCCGCAGGGAGCATTTTACCTCATTACCGGATTCCAGAACATCTACTGCCCGGTGCAAGGTGGTTACAGCCGACCAAGGGCCCCATTTTATGACATCACTCTACCTGTGAGATTGCTCGTTCTTTGGAATACCGTATTGGACCCCGAAACGCAATCGCAATCCCGAACCAGAGCATATCCGGATGAGGAGCCATTACACCCGAAACGAGTGTCGCTCGAGGGTAGGTCATTCGAAGCATAAAGCCTTGTGGAATTTGGAGGTGGTTTGGCAAATGTCTTTCTAGGGGACGTCTGCGATACAAAGGCGGGAACCACCACACAGGTAAAATACAAAAAAAAATACAAAAAGGCTTTTATATTTAAATAAGCAGCAGCGACCAAAGGCACGAGATATGTGTAAAACCTCAAGCTACACGAGCGTGAACAGCACTAGTAAGTACTCTGCGCTCGGTATGCAGGTCAGAAAAGTCCCGCTGAGGACCAGTAATTAACCCATGCATGGGCATCCACGTCCCCCACAGGTCGCATGTGCGCTACAGTCTTGCTGACCCGTTGCGCCTTTGCAGTGCTAAACTCGCCCATACCACCTGCCTCCAGTAATTCCTTGAGTTGGGTCTCAGTTTGGGCCAGCTCCTCGTGCCTCGCCATTGCTCGGAAAAATTCAAGCAATTTGATCGCAGGCTGGCAAAGAAACATATCAACACCCACATGAACGATACATCCTATCAGAAACACTCACAATATTGACGAGGTCCTCTGGCGTCGCGCTGTCCGCTCTCTTCTCCAACAGCATGACCCAGTCTACGAACGGAATCATCGTCAGATGCTCGCTAGTCAGCGAGCATGATTTCTGCTTCAGAACAGCGTCTCGGATGGATGACATGATCTCGAGCCAGGGGGGACGCTGCGGGTTGACGATGTTGAGCGCTTGAGGGACATCCTCTGCGAATGTAACGTCCAAGACAGCCGTTGCCACGTCCTCGGCGCGCATCCAAGAAACCACCTACTCGTCATAATATTCTCAGCCTCGACATCGATGCACTGAAAACTCGTATCACTTACCCCACCAGAGCTAGGGAAAGCTCCAAGAGTGACACTTGACTTGACGATGATTGGCACCCAATCCGTCGTTGCCCACGATCCGTTGGGTCCGCCGGCGATCTGGCCAATGCGCAACGACGTTGCATGCAGACCGCTCTTGAC
>JBBPND010000058.1:0-34703 GCA_038090655.1 Gastroboletus turbinatus
CTACCGTGTAAAGGTCACGTGGACAAGACGCCACTCAGTTGACAGTGAACACGGCTACGACGTCGCAACTTTCACCAAACACTCACAGTCATGTCTGCAGAAAGCGTCGCTCGCTGGAACGCCATTCCAATGTCGCGCCCAGAGCAGAACGAAGAAGATCAGTCGGACGCGTCCATGCTTCTGAAGGTACTCTGCCATATTTATTGGCGTCCTTGAAAACAAGCCGTACTGCCCTCTTCCCTCCCCCCCTTCCTCCAGCGATCAAGATCATACCAAGGTGACAACACCGAGGACAGTGAGGATGATAACGTCTCGCTTGTCTCTCGCACACCTTCCCCGCCTCCCGTGGATGTGGTCGACATCGACAAGTACGACGAAGATGTCCACAAAGGGCCGAGAGAGGTCGTCACCGTCGAAACCAAGATAAAGAGCACAAACAAGGGATTTGCAATGCTCGCGAAACTCGGTTGGTCGGAGGGACAGCCACTCGGGTTATCAGGAGATGGTAGGCCAGACACTCTTATCTTTGCCTAACCTGATGACGCCCTTCGTTAGGACGAGTCGACCCTATTCCTTTTCAGATAAAGAATGATTTGACTGGCCTCGGAAAAATCAACCAGGATGTCCGCATGATCGAGACCACCGTGTCGCAGAGGCGGGGGTTAGACTCTGAGCGTCAACGCAAAGAAACGCAAGACCAGCGAAAAGCTAGAGAAGTATACCGCCATATCTACGTGTCCGAGATCCCTCTGATAACAGCCTTGTCATTGACAGGACATCGTGGCTAAACGTGCAGCCGTGAAGTCGGAGATTACTGACACTCTAAAGCCATTTTATTGCACTCTCTGCGAGAAACAGTTCCAAAACGTCGCTCAGTATGACGAGCATACCAACTCTTATGCCCACCACCACAAGGCACGCTTGAAAGATATGCAAGCCAACGCTCGCTTGGTCAACCAAGAAGAGCTGGAGAAGCGCAAAGAAAAGGAACGGAAGAGAGAAGAAAAGGAACTCAGGAAGCTCGCCAGAGCTCAAGGCATCAAGATGGTGAAACCTGCCGCTGCGGGCTCCGTTCCTGTTCTGGCCCCCGAAAGCGAGACTGTGGCCACAAATGAAACAAAGCCTGGTAGTTTCAAAAAAGCTGGCTGGGCTGCAGTCACCACAACACCCAAACCTCCTGACGCAGGTTCTAAGCGCTCAGGCTGGGCAGCGGTCAGCCCGGCTCCACCTTTACCCGCGCATACACCACCACCTCCCCCTGATGACCCTACACCGCCGGCTTCGCGATCGCTTCCGGCGTCTGATGCTCCCATGTTTCGTACCGGAGGATGGACTTCTTTGGATTCCAGCAGCTTTCAATCTATCCTTCCTTCACCCTCACCTCCCCCACCATCGGCACCGCCCCCTCCGCCTCCTGCAGATGCACCTCTTCCCTCAACGTTCCTTTCAAATCGCCATGAATCTCATGGTCGCGCTCCCATCCCTCCCTCAAATGTTTTGCCTCCGGCAAGACAAAGTTGGGCAACGATTCCCGACCCCCACCCATCGCCACAGCCTCTCCCACCAACCTCGCTGCGTGCCCCGCTTCCGCCACCACCTGTTGCACCCACAAAATCGGGATGGCAGCAGTGGAAGCAAGGAAGTAACTCCAAACGCAGATGATTTCGTACATATGCATTTTTGTATCGCCGTTTTGAGTTTTTGTTGTGCTTGCTTGGAATTTATACATCCATCTCAATGGTAACGTCATGGCCGAGGCCCGACAGGATTTCTAGTTGCGCTAGACGGAACACAACTGGTTGACTAGAATTAGCTGACTACATTGCTGTTCTTTATTTAATTTGATGATTGTATGGATGTACGTGGATGCTGATGGTAGAAGAAAAAGAAAGGTAATGAAAGCAGGTGGTTCGAAAAAAAAAGGTTATAAAGATCAAGAGTAAAAACACTTCGTCATTATGAGAGAACAGTATGAGTGGGGAGATCGATAACCACCCCGTACTAGGAGTCCTCACCACACCACCGATCACATGCGAAGAGTGAAAACGCCAACACCCAAACACAACAGAGCACGGACTCACTCGGACTCACTCCCTGAGCTTTCATCGGAACTCGACTCCGAAGAATGGTCACTATCATCGTGTCGGGGCATAGATGCGGGAGTGGGAACAGCATTTCCTGAAGGATTGTCGAATAGTTTCATACGCTCCTCTAGTTGTCGGATCTTCTCTGCCTCGGCATTCTCGTCCATGCTCTTGCGTTTGAGACCACCAGTGCCGGTGCCCTTCCCTGTTGCACGACTACGCTTCTGAGGGGGTTGCCGCAAGGGCCGCAACACGAAATTGTACAGCTTCGTAAGCACGTTTACAGGTAGAAGGTCGATCTCAATCTCGATCTCCTCGGTGCTCTGACAATATAGTCAGACATGGCGTATCCTTCATGAAGCGAAATTACCCACGTCACGAATCTCGGGGACGCCTTCGTGGATGATTTGGATGACTTTCTCCAACTTCTGCCCATCAAGTTTCGTTATCGCCTCGCTCAGGTCCTTCTTCTGGTCAAACGATAGTGTATCGTCCTCTGGAATCTGCTTCTTTGCTTTCCGCTTGACAGTGCCGTTTCCAGCGTTAGCAACTTTGGCGTTACGGGAGGTAGTGGATTTGGAGGTCGAGGCAGCAGCGAGTTTGGGCTCCTTCTTTTTCTTTTTCTTCTCTTTTGGAGGCTGGTTCTTCAGTGCGAGTAAATTTCCTCGCATCGACTCAATCTGTGCCTCCATGGACGCAATCCTACCTGTGTCGGACAATACTTCAGTACAAAGGTATTGCGTTGCACGACGATGGACCCACGGTTGCGTTCCCCCTCTGACTCGTCTTCCTCCTCCTCGTCTTCCTCTTCGCTTGCCTCCCGTAGCGGTGGCAGATTCTTCCACTTCTCATCAAAAAGGCGTTGCAACTCGATACCGGCTTGATTGACAGGCGTGCCAGCAGGGTTGAAAGTAAAGCAATTTCGAATCATCAACTTGAAATCATCGAAGAACTTGGAGGCATTCGCGTACTCGCGATTCTCCAGTTTCTTCCGCATAGTGGACAAGTCCATTGGCTTTTTGATGATCTTAAAATAAGACGGAATCTCCAATTTAACTGGATCTGAAGTGATCCTATAAGCAACGATGAAAAGCACGGCACCTGGTACTAACCGACTGGCTCGTAAAATGGGTGCGCAATATTCCAGTGTTGCTTTCGCTGCAACTCTACCAAGAGCTTGGCGCAAAACTTGAGCTGCTCTGCCGAACCGTCGTCCTTGGCCACCTTTACTTTCCGTAGCTTCTTTGGTGCGTCAGCATATGGTAGATCCTTTGGAGGAGGTGGGTGAATCTCTCTCTTTGGACGTGCGGATGCTTGCTCAATGTCGTTGCGACGGATCACAGGAACGGAGGTGGATGCGCGCCGAGGGGGGGCAGGTGGTGCAAGGTTGGGTTTCTTGATGGGTGCTGGAGGCGGGGGAGGGGTAGCGATTTTTACGGAAGGTTTGACCTAGCACGAGGTCAACATCTGTTCCATGAAAACCATTGGCACTCACATACCACTTGGGGCGGTGGTAAATTCTTTATTTGCTTGTCGAAAACAGATTCAATGTGCTTGGCCGCTTTGGATATGGCATGATCTGGCCCATTGAACGTATGGCAGTTGGTGAATACCAGCCGGACGTCGGCAATGAACTCGTCGGCGTTGTTGTAACGAGGATTGTTAGGATTCATATCGGGTTTTTGAGAGCTGGAAGACATGAGCTTGCGCTCGATGGTCCCGAGATCCATTGGAATCTTGATGATACTGGGGTAGTGGGGGACGTTCAAGGCGACAGGGTCAACGGGATTGATGAACGGCGCGGCGTCTTTCATCTTTTTCAACGAACGGACAGTCGAAAGACAGAACCGATGCTGCTGTATACTGAGTGTCGTTGCGCCAACGGGAGTTGGTGGTACAGGGGCAGGACTAGAGGCGACCTCTTCATTCATGTGAATGGAAGAACCGGTGGCGGGAGGAGGAGAGGCAGTCTTGAGAAATTGCGATTACAAGGACAAGACATCAGTATGCTAGAATGGGAGGCCGAGGACCTGGCTCACATTGGCGATGGAAGCCCGATCGGCATCGGAGAACTTGCGTGCTCGTTTTGCCGGCGGAGGTCTTGCATCCTCCTCCGCGTCGTCGTCCACTTGATGAGAGACATGATTAGGAGAACGATGTATGATGAACGAATCGGGGAGTGTGTCTAGCTTGGCGCCGGTCGTTTCTGCATGACCATTGACACGTATGGCTTGTTCCATGTTCACGTCGCCATCCGCATCCGCGTTCGGGGAGTCTGAAGAGGTGATCTTGCCGTTAGGAGCACCGTTGGGAGTGGTGAGGTCTGGTGAAGGGGCGTTGGAAACGAGCATCTCCTCGACGATCCCCTCTGGTGTCTCTGCCATCTTGATGTCTTGAGTGGTATCTGGCTGTGCTGGGGGCGGTGGTGGAGTTGCAGCAGGGGGTTGGATGGGAACAGAAGCTGCTCAGATAAGAGGGACGGTAGACAAGGAAACGATGGAATGTACGAACCTGGATCGGAGGGGGAGATGGACATTGGAGAGGTGGCAGCGGGGGAGTGGAGTGAGATTGTGTTGTCGGAATGGACATGACCGTTTGGCAGAGAGTCGAGGGAGGGCCGGTTGAGAATTAAATCTTTTGTGTTTAGGGTTAGCTAAAGAGAAATTTGAATATAAACTGTCTATCACGTGTACCATTGCAGTCGGGTGGTAGGTCGGTGGTGGGGTCGAGCGGGATTGGTTTGTCATCATTTCCGACGGTGGGCGCGTTGTGTTGAGCGGTGTCGGTCGCGTTCATGGGTGGCGCGTGACAATTTTTGTCACACAGTGTGACGTTTGCAGAGGGGGAGGGGAGTTTTGGATTTGGGGAATCGGCAGCCACCCATTGGGTCTTTATAGGCGGCTGGAATTAAGGTTCGGTCTCCAACCAGCGCAGGGACCATCCAAAATACTCGCTCACGCTGCGTCCTCACACAACCCGTCTCTTGCAGACTAAACATAGCTACTGTATACAACCCCCCCAACGTCCTATGTTTCTTCTTCCTCCCCCTCTGAGACGTTCGCAAACACAGGCTTGGGCTGGTTTTGTCGCCACGCTGGAAAAAAAAAAAAGAAGAGCCGCCACGTCAGCCGGCAGATCAATACAAACACAGCAATACAGTTTTTCAATCTCCGCCGCGGCAACCTTCCAGAATTGGCACTCCGCAGCGAGATGCGCCTCAAAGGCAGGTGATAACGGCGCCGATTGCACTCACCTCCAGTCCATTGTGGATCGGCGTCTGCCAGGTCCGCATACTTGAGGAGCGCTTCCCGTGGCTGTAGTGAGACACCGTTGCAATAGAAGTTTAGTCACCGTCGCACACAAGAAAGATGCATCATGTAATCCGAAACAAGAAGCTCGGTGTGCGCAGACAACGAATGCAAAGACAACCAAATCACTCACGTCTTCGTCTCGCGTTGTGTCCCGTACCAAGTTCTGAACGACGTGCTGCGTCGCACTTGCCCCGACGCGCCCTCCCTTGCCGGGTCCGGTCACAGGTAGCTCCGGCCTTCGACTCTTCCGTGGATCCAAGCGGTCTTTTTCCCTCTTGCGCTTCGTTCCTTTCACAAGTCCATCCCCATCCTTGAACATTGGCAATGCATGTGGAGTCAATATCGTTGGTGCTGCAAGTGCATCCGACATATCCTCTACCGTCGGTCGCTTCGGTGCCCCCTTCGATAATAGGAGCTTCCCGCCATGCGTCGAGGCTTCTGCCGAGTATAAAACCGATATCGTCCCATTAGACAGTCCCGTAACGATCTGGTTGATCTTGGGGTGCCAGACTACCTTCACCGGGGTTGCCTCCATCTCGACCTCCTTGACGACACTCAGGTCCGTTCGGCTGAGGAATAAAAGTTGTCCCGGTCCACCTTTTGATGCGGCACCGACACCCGTAAGGACGTATTTTTCGTCAGGGCTGAACACTGCGTTCGTGCCAGGGTAAAGCGTCGCTGTCTCGGAACGCATCGCCACAGGTTTTTTGAAGGAACGAAGATCCCATACTGAAACGTCGCTTTTCAGGAGGGTCGGGTCATTCAGGGAAGCGTCACATACGTTTAACAGTGTCATCTCCTCCTCGAGTGAGGACCGTCCGGTTGTCCACAGAGAATACGACGGAGGCAATCTCCGTCGATTTTGCGTGAGCGCCTTCAACGGTCATGTTTGGGCGTACAAAATTAGATGAGGACTGCCACATATGTAGCGCGCCGTCCAGGCAAGCTGCAAGAAAAACCATTATTATTATTATAAGATATCATGGGATCAGTATCGTGGGCGTACCACCACTAATGATGTTTCCATCCGGAGAGTAGGCACACGTTGTGACCTTGGTCCGTGCTCCCCGCTCTTTCGACTTGACGACAATGACTGTCTTCTGCTTGCGCTTATTCTCCACGTCCCATATCCTAGGAAGCTTCGTACCTATCGCACAACAAGAGTAAAAGTAGTCTCACCTAATGGTCGAGTCAACTGCACTCGTAATAAAGACTTGTTGATCTCGTGGGTGCCACGAACATCCCGTCAACTCGGCAACGTGCCCACTATGGCAATAGTGTTAGCACCGCATCACACAACTCCCAATGATGAGTCGTACGCAGTGTGTTTCATGTCTCTGATATACATATCGCCCTTGACGAAAGTTGCCCTGTTATTGTTTGTCACATGCTATTCTCGCGAGGGAACCGATCACATACACTTCTTCACCATCTCGATCATAGAGTCTGGGTTGGAGAGTGGCAGGAATAACGAGGAACTGTTGCCCATTGTTTGAAAATTTTGCGTCGTTGACCTGATGAAAGGTATGAGGATCGTTTTTGCTCCAACTGGAGGTCAAGGAGCGGACACACGTAGTAGCTGCCTGCTGGCTCCCATGTCTTGAAGGACCTCGGATGAGAAGTCATTCCACCAAAATCCCAAAGCTTGCAGTCATAATCGTGTGACCCAGTGAGCACACGTGCACCACTCGGGTCAAGCGCAAGGGCTGAGATGACTTTGGTGTGCTCTTTGAGCGTTGCCTCATGAGTGACAGGAAACTCAGACGGGGCGGAGAGCGAGGGAGAATTAGGGTCATACTCGGGCTCTTCTTCTTCTGCATCTGCACTTTCGTCCGATGCATCTTCTTCTGGCCCGTCAGAAAGCACGGATTGCTTTGTGGGGCGAACCGGCGCTGGCTGGCTGGCCTCGACCTCTGGAAGGTCGCGGGCAGTCTTGCTCGGCCCTGGTTGAAAAGCCTGTTTTACCTGTGGATGAGAGGCAGATGCATTAACACGAGGTATGGATGGACGAGTTTGGTATGGCTACTGACGGGGACATCCTGTCTCTTCGCCACGTCGAAGCGAGATGGATCGAGGTCCCGTTTTTTGGTGGCCTTGCCAAAGCCTGATATCCCCATGGCCGCAAAGACATCTATGTCGGCCATAGCGTTGTCGGTGGTCGCGGGAGAGTGGTGGTGAGTTGATAGGTGGCAGAGGTCGTCTACGACGTGTGCGTGTACTCCGACCACCACCCCCTGTAATTAATTACCGAGTGCTAATAGTCATGTGGAGGCATTCACCACGACAGCCTCATCCATCACCACGTCCAACATGTTGAAACGACAACGCCCAGCGACACCACCTCCCTCGTCGCTCGGTGACCCTCCTTCGTTCCTCCCCGACGTTCTCATCAGACCACTTCAACCATCACACACCGTGGACCCATCTCAACCTCGTTCCAAACGGCAGCGCATACGACCTCCGCCGCTAGACGGTGCACTGAGAGGATGGCTGGAATCGGAATCCACTGGTTCACATTGGGAAAGCGACGACGAAGAGGACTGGATAGAAGATGCGCACGACATGTTTAGACCACCGCTACCGACGACGATGACAGCAGATCAGTACAAGGACGCAAACAGTCTCCTCCATGAGCTCCATGTCATTAATCAACACAGGCTGTTGTTCGCTCACTCACCTCGAGATCGGCGCCTGAACCCAAGCTATAGAGTACCACTACCCACTGCGCACGCACACATACAAGACTCTCTGGTGGGACAGACACCAGCAGCTTGGACCGATGGATCACCTTATCACTCCGCATCCCCACAACTTGCTCGTGATAGACCGGAAGGCCGAAGTTGTTGTATGGAATCTGCAGAGGAGAAAGGACTCGTCGAGGAAGTCCAATGCGTGCGTCAACGTTATGAGGACGCTAATAGGTATTATCCCTTCTTCTGATAACAGCTGAACTCCTACTGAACCACAAATTTCAGATTCCTGGGTTCGCTATTCCTTTCACGCAGACGTGAGGTGGAAGGGATGACTTCCACCGCTGACCCCCGCCCGGGCAGTTAACATCCCCGACTCACCCGTATAGACATTGTCTGCAATCAGCCTCGACCCGCTTTGCATCGCCTCGTTATGACATTGCGATTTCAACTCCATCCTCGAATATATACACATACTGCATATTGTAGGGTATTCACGACAGCTATATCATGCATACCTTTGGATCATTGCCAACGTGCCTCAGTAGTCGACAAGAGCGACAGATATCGTTGTTAGCATCTACTCGACCGCCTCCGATACACGCTCGAGTCCCAGTTTCACCTCACGTTCAAGTGCGCGACCGAGCTCTTGTTCCAAAAGGATACCCATCTCTTCTCCGTCCCGAGCGTATCGCCAGTCGTCCGTGGATGGCATGTAGTCATATCGCTTAGGTCCACTACCGTTCATTCAGTTAGTGAGGTTAAGGTGAATGAACGGCCATCAATTCGGCGTTTCATCCACGTGTATAAATCGCAGGTGTACCAGTCGCATCGTCATCAAGCAATGTTGGGGTTTGTAAAGATGAAAGGTGAGAAACGGGTGCTCGGTCATAGAGGAAGTTGGACGAACCTGACGGGGGACGAAAGCCAAATTTGCTTGTTTGGGGGCTGCTTATTGATCACATATGTCCCATTCGAACCAAGGTTGAGCGTTAATACGCCACTCTGCAATGATGTCCATGAGCGACTTGTGACATTGTGCTTCGCACCGGCAGGTTTCATCGAGTTCATGGGCTGGAGTGGTCACTCCGCAACTTACGTGGTAGTCAACTTCAAAGTCCTCGTTGCCCATCTCGTCTAGAAGGTCCTCCAGTCGCTCGAGTAGAGAAGTCATGGTTGCGTCGGCGAGGACATGGTACCGATCCATGTGCAAGTCACTGCAATGAATTAGTGTTCAGGTCACCAATGAATCCAGCGCAAGAGTTCTCAAATATTACCCACCTGTGGGTGATATGAGGTGCAGGTGTGCTTAGTACTCGTTTGCACAGGCGACCTTGCAGCGTGTGGGTGAAATGCCCTGGAGAAGTATGCCTGGTGGGCAGCATAACAGCCTTGGCCGTTGACAGGAGTACAGCGTTCTCGGCGCATGACAACGTACGTTGCGTTAAAAATCTCGGAAGGGTTCGGGAGAGCATGGCAATAGCAAACCCCTCGAGATTGGGATAGCAAAATAACAACCAAGCACAAACCCGACGCAGGATCAGACGGACGTTTGAATGTGCGTCAGTGGCGAAAGTGAAAGTTGTGGAATATGTGAAAACAAGACGCCATCGCTAGCACACAAGACGAGTGGGTTGGTATTAAAATATTCATCGTTGACTATGAACTACATCATAGTCGGAATGATAATCGACTCTACTAAAACTCAGCCTGATGAACCTTTACCATCTCCTTCCCGAGACACCCAGTCGAGCCAAGATCCCTCATAATTGATGACGCTATGCAAAAGTTAATTAGTGTGCAGGTATATGTCGGAAGACGGAAATACCCACTTTTCGTAGCCATTTCTTCTGGCAATATCACACGCAGAGGCACTCCTCTTGCCACTTCTGCAGTAGAAAACAACTTCCTGGGCTTTGCCTGGCTTGTCAAAGCCGTGCTGGCTACGGAAAGCCTGAGCGTTCAAGTTCAGGGAGTTGGCAAGCACTGAAAGTGGGAGGTTCACGGATGAGGGAATAGACCCCTGCACCACTTCGTCGGGTTCCCGGACATCGATCAGGTAAGCATCCTGGGCGAGAGATGTTTGGAAGTTGCGAATGGCAGAAGAGGTGAGACCATACGTTACTAGGACTGAGAGTCTTTGGCTTGAGCTGCTCGTAGGCAAGAATGGGGCCTTTCCAATTCTCCTGCAGCTGGTCATTAAGTTTGCGCGCAGCTTTAAGAGCCTGCTTGTTGTCGTTGGTATTGGAGGACTGGTGCCGAGCGAGGAGCTGCAAGGACGGTGCTGCGACCCTGTGCGTGAGGATGGCAGGTCGAACGGACGAGCGTGCGGCGTTGATCAGTGCTGTTCGCAGCATCTTCAATATTTGTGATGCTATTAGTCTTCCAAGGGGCGAAGATCACGTGCTATCTATAAGCGGAGCTTTTTCCTTCGGCATTTTGCGATTGGATGAGCAGAAATGCCGCATCTCCCAATTTCCTCCTTCCCTCTCTCCTCCATTGCTCCTCCGTCCTCAGACTCAATCACCACACAACAACCCATCCAACACTCACAGGCGCTCTCTCGACGACGTGGGTAGACATGCTTCCCAGTGACACGATGTAACACAAGTGGGAGCGTAGTTCTCGGAACACTTGCGTTGCATCGTGCCACCAACCATCCTCCCCATTGCGTCCACAAGCCTGTCTTCTGTTCTCCTCTCGTCATCCACCTTGCCGCCACCCCCTTTATCTCGACCACATCCTTTGGCCATCCAGGCTCCCGGCATCATCGGTCATCGCATCATCCAATCCTGCTGTTTCCCATCTCATGACGAATCTCCCACGCAACCGTCCAGGACCGTCGGGATCGATTTCGACTGCTTGAGTGGGACGTGATGTCGCCTGAGTCACGAGATAACCGGAAATTTTCGCAAGGTCAATTTTCCAGGGGTGAGGACGCGCGCGCGCCCCGTGATATGATTACATCTCCTCGCCATTGTTAGCTATACGCCGCGGTGAGTGGGATTGCCCTAGGATTGAGCTGCAACGAATGTATTTCCGTCTCCCTGGAACATTTGGACACAAATCGGACCGGCTTCTCCGTGACCTGCTCGTTCTTATCCGTTTTATAATTGCCAATTATTTTCCTTGTCTAAACCGGGATATGCCGAGATGCTCAGCCACGGTCTTCCCTTTTCTTCGTTATCTCAGTCGCCATCGCTCTACTCAACCTGAGCCATCCAGTGTCGGCATCAACATGAACAACTCGACTGGTAGCATGTCAATGGCCATGACTCCATGGTTGCATTTCGGAAACACAGATTACCTTATCTTCAAAGTCTGGTGCCCTTCATCTCATGGTGCGATCGTTGGCGCTTGCATAGGGCTGTTTTTGTTTTCCATCTTCGAACGTTGCCTTGCCGCCTATCGACGTACTCAAGAATTACGCTGGAGGGCTAAGTCCGCGGCTCGCTGATTTCTCTCGACTCCCGATTTCTGATTATCCCGGCTAGAGCAATCCTGATGTCGAGCAGGGTGCACTCTAACTCCGGAAAGGGGGATAGCGTCGAAGCCTTTAGAGAAGGCGCCATCCCTGCACGCAAACGGCTTGTTCCTCCGTTCACGCCTTCTCACGATATCCCACGCGGAGTAATTCAAGCCATTCAGTCGACTTTTTCGTACGCCCTCATGTTGGCTGTCATGTAAGTAGGGTCGATTTCTGTACGTGTTCGAAATCTCAAAGCAAGGGCGCACAGGACTTTCAATGGTGCATATATCATTTCCATCATCCTAGGGCTTGGTATTGGAGAGGTCTTGGTTGGACGCATGGGCCGCAAGCAGAAGTTTGATTGACAGTGATGCCTTCCTCAAAGTCACAAAAACCTAGTGACCTTTGATCACTCTTCGACATGTCGCCTTTGTTGATAGATACCTCGAGGATTATTCACTGTCTGCGGTTTGCTGTCATGCAATCTACCAGCATAACTCGGACTAAGAAACCTGGAATTCTTACGTCGTGTAACAAAGACATGTCTGATGGAAATGAGAGGTGCTTTTCGGTCACTTGCACGAATGCTTAATTAGTTCATATATCATGCGATATTCGGAGCGTGGCAGACGGTTGGGACCCTTGATAGTTTGGCAACTGTCCTGCTCTTTGTCTGGTGACCTTGAGACCTCGCACAACGTCGCATGTAGATTGCATTTGGAGCGAACCAAACAAGATCATCTTCAAGTGAAAAACTTTTTTCACATGGTACCTTGCAGGAAATGATAAATACCTGGTCAGTTCATGCTAGACGAGGGAATTCCTTCCTAGAGAGCTATTTCGAAAAATGCGTTTCATTTCTGTCGTTCTCACCGCTACATTCGCTACTCTTGCCAATGCGCACTTCCAGCTTCAATATCCCCTGCCAAGGGGGCCATTTGTTCAAGATTCGGAGCCATCATTCTGTGGTCAGTGGTATGCTAGTGCTGAGCACTAATCATCTGAATCATGATTATTGTAGACGGGTATAACAGCGCGGTTTTGAACCGTACTGTATTCCCCATGAGTAACGGGGTGATCAACCTTAACAGCGAGCACCCACAATGGACTGGTAAAAAATTCACCGCCGCCCAGAGGGTATTCAGACAGGCTAACCCAGAATTTTTTTATCGCGAAGCTGGTGTTATTATTTCCACGATGCAAGACCCAACATCATTCGCTGATTTCAACTCTTCCTCGGGGTATCAGATGGTCGTTCCGTATTTCCAGACGAGTGGAGAAGGGATGTTATGCTTCCCAATCGACATCGTATCGTCTGGTGTCTCTGGCATCCAGAACGGAGTGAACGTGACAATTCAGGTAATCTTCGACGGGGGCGACGGCGTCCTATATCAGGTTAGTTTTACATTCCTATTTAATGATAAGATCTCGGGACTAATGGAAGCGCTAGTGTGCAGACTTGACACTATCTGCTAATGCGACAGTTCCAAGTAGCGCGACTTCTACCTGTACTAATGTCACGGCGAGTGCGGCCGCTTCGTCGCCGACGGCGACGGCTAGCAGCGCTGCTGGAAAGAACACGGTGGCGACCTCTAGTGTTGCTGCACTTGTTTTGGCCGGCCTAGTGTCGTTCCTTTGAAGGGGAATTTTGCGACGAAAGTTTCAGACAGAAATGTGTATGTATGGTAGCAAAGCACAGGCGCTACGATGGGAGAGAATTGGTTGTAGTCTTGTTGAAAGTGGTTAAGTTCTTGAAATATCAAAATACAATTTGGTGGTACGATGCTGGGAAATGTTCCGCTGTGGTGCAAAACACATCCTTGACGATTCCTCAGATTCCTCACGGAAGTTCCAACGAGTGGGCTAAAGTTTAATGAGATCTAGATACCCTGCGAAATGAATTGTTGAAGCCTAGATAACGCAGATCGCGCGGGAAAACCGCGAAGTCACGGTGATGTCGTGAATAACCAGCACAAAAGGTGCGAGGCAAGAGCATGACGCCTGTCCCGCACGGGCCGCACCCGGGGCTGATTAATCCGGAAGAAAGCCAAATAAGATGACAAAGAGAGTAGAAAGGCAAGAACATGTCCATGATATTTCATACCTGCTCTTGATTTGCGACGCAGTGATGGGCGCGATAACTACACATGTCCTACCAATGATGTCGTAACCAATGAAACAACCGGAGAGGCCACAGGGCACAAGTACGCCCCCGCATCTTCCTCGTGCAGTCTTATTACTTATCGGCGACGTAGATAGCGAAGCAAGCACGACTCCCGACGCGAGTTCGTGAGATCGGCTAACCGGTCAGCAATTTCCCATCCGCAAGGACTTCGGGGAAGTGCATATATGTCATAGGGTCCAACTGCGCAGTATGATATGAAAGAGCAGGGTGCGATGAAACGAATTCGGCTTGGAGTGGCTATCTGACGGGCCAATCAGCCGTGGTAGGCGAAGCGCGAGACTGGGTGGGTTACCTCTTATGGCAATGGCGGCAACCTCCCCGCGCCTAATTTGATTCCTCCACCATGCATCCGCTTACGCATTTTGAATTGTGTGCAGGTCGTCGGAATCATTGATCCCATCGATCAAACACTTGGAAAGCTCGCTGCATATCGCTCAGATTTTGTCCCTGACTGATGACAGGTGGATGTCTGTCTATGCTCTTCCCATCGACTCATTCGCAGGGCTAGGGTGCTACGTGGAATTTGCGCTTATGAATTTCATATGGCGGCGGTTGGGCCCCGTACGGAGCCTTCGAGACTCTTGGACGATACGGATGCTAACTGCAAATGCTAAGTACTGACGTTTCTCTTCGGCACTTCCGATAACGTTACATGACTGACGAGTTAGTTACTAATATATCTCACCATTAGAAAAATATGCCAGTCGTATTGACTACGACATCGGAGGCCGATCTCCGTGATAACTGGACTCGGTGAGGGTCCGCCAACATCGTGTTGATTGTGCGCTTGAAAGTTACGGTGCGAGCTCGCGTATTCGTCGCTCGTCATCGCATTCGCAGCCGAAGAGCGAGTGGCAGTGCACGATTGATTCAGGGCTTAAAGGGGCGTCGTACCGAACAGCATGCTGCAGCTTTATTCCGCAGCCCTCGATCAATAACGGCACCGCAGCACAGCACTTCCTCTCACGGACTCGTCCGAGGCCTTGCGTCGGTGCCATGAGGTGGTTTCGTCGAAAGTACGATCAACCTTGGGAGGTTGTAGGATGCGAGACAGTAGAACCCATGCTCATGTTTGATGAAACAGGTGGTAGTCATCCTGCGATCTCGAGGAATACTTACCCCTCATTGTTTCTCTCCCCAGAAGTTGATATCGTGCAAATTGGGGCAAATGACACATGCAGGAAGTACATCTTTGACTTCAAGAAACACGTCCCGGACGGGAATCAATGTACCAACGCGCTGTTATTCTCCCAACAGCAACTATTGCAGGAGGTTACGAAGAAACATTACAATGTCTTGCTCCTGGAGGGGTGAATATGCCTTTCCTAATCTTCCGGTCCTTCGCAATGAACTGACGACAATTGGATTCACAGCACGTTAACGCGCTTACGACAGGGAATGCAGCATCGATTAGAGGTAGATTATATTGGGCGCGCCGGATACGTATCGGGGAAACCCCCTGCCTTGCGACGACCCCCTTTCATGGCCGTCCTTCAAGGACAACGTTTACTTTCGTAACTTATGAACGTGTGTATCTTCCCAGTCGCCTGTATTTGTATTTCATCCTCGTGGGCTCATTACTTCATCCCAAGAACACATATTTGTATTCGCTCAGCGTATCAGGTCCGTTAGGAACGATCTGACTGCGAGACACATATTGAAGAGGTGACGATCACGCATTTCAGTGATGTGAGGAGTGACAGATGGTGATATTACCTCAAGACCTTCATTTTAATTTGGAAATGCCTCGTGCAAGTCTTCTTTGGCCAGGCGGACCGATTAATTCACATCGGAAAAGTTGTGGAGGCGGCAGAGCAAGAATACCGGACGTGAGTTATGCCACATCCGGTAGGCTCGTATATAATGGCAGGCTCGTAAGCCTCCAGGTCCCTCGGTTCACTTCCCTTGCTGATGCACTCGAAGCTCCTTGCTAGCCCACTCGACATGGTCAACTGCTTCACCCTTATCTTCTCCCGCCTCTTCGGCAAGCAGATCGAGCACACTCGCCAGAACATCGAGATTGTCGCCCAAAACAGTGATAAGAGCAGCGTCAAGAGCTGTTCGGGTCCGGCGCGCACACATGATACTTTGGCCAAAACGACACCCATGATGGTCGGCCCCCGTGTCGCGCACACTGAACAGTTTCTTTGCAAAGGAGGTGTCGACGCTGGCAGACTTGTCGATATCTCCCGCAAAGGGCTATATTCCATAGCAAAGATGATGGGCGGTAACGTCCTATTGGAAGAGCAGTAAGTCTTTCCCCGCTTGATCACATCAGAATGATCAATGCGCTTCATTCCGACGCAGATGGGATTGTATCATTCGTCATGCTAGACTCCAAAAACGGGATGAATTCAAAGTCATAGTGAGCACACTTTCTCCGCTGTGTGAATTACTTGATGGCATTGAACGTGCGTTCAGGTTCGTTATCATGCCACCGTGGCACGGTCAGCTTGGCCAGATGCGCAGAGACCTGTGCAAATCGAAGCCGCCAAAGGCGTCAGAGGGTTAATGACCGTTTTGGACCGGCATGCAGAGGTCTGCTGATCTGCTGCATGTTACTTTACATTCCTTTTGTTTTTGGGTTTTTAGAGGGGCTCAAGGGGTTTCAATCATTGGGTATGTGTATCGTTATGACATCCGGGGGCTTATCTCGACTTGTACAACAAACACCATCACTTACGACTAACACGCAAAAGTAACGACGAGCAGCGACTAATGTTGTATCACCACCTACCCTAGCGTACAAGTACCACACTACATACATGAGATAGACCACAGCGACGGCAATAGATTTTGATGATTTCGACAATTCTATACTGATTTTTCAATGCGGCTCTCCGCCCTGCTGGCATATCCCGTCCATGACTGCGGGAAAGCTTTATTAATTACCGGCTGGGTCGAACCTGATCGGTGCATACCTCGTCATAGAGCGCAACATTTGGTGCGCCTAAGAGTTTCAGACCCAGCCATAAGATTCCAGCTGTCATGCCACTTCCACAGGACGTGGTAATCGGACGCTTCCCCGTCAAGACCACCTGCGCATGGTCAGCTCCAATGGCGTCCACGAGGGATCGCCGTAACTCAGGTTCGGATAAGAAAGCGGTATACTGGATGGAGGAATTGGGTACTGTGTGAGTCTTGAGAAACACATTGAACGGAAGGGAAAACGAATGGGGTATGTGCCCCGAAGATAGACCAGGTCGCGGCTCTGGGTCTGCCCCAAGGAAACTACACGTTATCGTGGATGAGGACACGGTACAATATGCAATGCAGTAGAAGTTCGCATACCGGCCGCGGGAACGTGCGTCGACAACCAGTTCTACAGCAGGATCTGACGCTGGTTCCAGAAGCGAGTTGGCTACCACCTGTTCATAGGCTGCCATCGGCTCTCAGAATGAATGCGATTGGTCGATAGCGCAAATGAAGTCTCACGGCGGATAACTGCTCCATCGAGGACAGGAGTGGGATAGGTGGACCTCTTCTCTCCTGTTGGTGGGATACCCACAGTTTCGAAACCCTCTGCCTCCCAACGTGGTAGACCACCATCAAGGATGCTGGACTTTTGATGGCCGAACGCCCTGAACATGAAGAGCGCACGAGGCGAGGAGAAGACTCCGTGTGTATCGTATCTAAGTCACATTATAATCTCTTTCTGGTGCATTCTCTGGGTTGGAAAGGAACTCACATTACTACATGGGAGTTGGGGTGGATACCAAATTTTTCTATCTCGGAATTGTTCAACGTTGAGAAAGACTGGACGGTATGAAAAACAGACCACACGCGTCGGCAAACAATCGCTCGGAAGGCATCATGTGCTTTAGGCCGAGTTCGTGAGGGCTCGCGACTTCGTCGAGGTCCAAGAACTGTGCACCAGGGATGCGCTTCGCCTGGAACTCCTGGAGAGGTCTCCGAGGGGAGTTGGGCATGAACCAGCTGGCATCGAGGACCGCGACGTTGCCTGAGGAAATCACATCGCGCAGATTGAATGGCGAGAGCAGATATGGGGCCGCCGCCGTCGTGGACATGAACCTGGGTGTGGATGGGACAACGGTCCTCCCGAGACGGAACAAGACGGGCAACATAGTGAGAAAGAGTTTATTTATTTATTTTTCGCGACAGACGATAAGCAAGTCCCGATTGGGTCGTCCTCCTTGCAGTTGAGCTCGACCTGCTCGAGCCATATCGTCGAGGAGCATCTCCGAGTCCACAAGGACGACCACAACGATGCCGTCTGATCAGGGTACCTGGTTGATTGCCATCCCACATGACGGCGATGCGGAAGGGCTGCTCCCAGATATCGCGCCAAAGCTCGCTCAAGTAGCTCGGTCCTCGCGCACAGCCGTTGCCGAGTTCGCCATCCCTGCGTTCAAGGTGCATCTCCCTTTGTCGTTCCTCGTCCGCCACGCAGTGCTCATTCGGCGCCGAACTCGTAGACCGGCACTCTGGATTCCCTCATCACCCTCTCCGAGGAACTCCCGAAGCAGGACGCGTTCTTCACTTCTACCGTCGCAAAGACGGTCGACACCCTGCGCAACCTCCTCAATAACGACCCTGCAAAGCTTGCACAGCACATTTTGGTAAACGAGCGAAGCGTCGATGATTACATTTTTAAAGGCTGGCGATGGAATGATGGCAGATACGGCGTGCAAAGGAGCCTGCGAGAGACCGTCGACGTCCTCAACAGGGTAATATCACGCATCTCCACTCCACCCCACCTCATTCATATCAATCGCCGCATGCTAACCACGCGTTCAGGACATGGCATCCATTGATAACATGATGAAGTCTAAACTCAACAACTACAACCTTGTCAAGGGGTCCCTCGTGCAAATGCAACGAAAGAAGACGTGCGTTCATGCCTCATGTTGCACTCTAGGCCCGTGGTTGATACTTTGCGCCCAGGGGCAATCTCTCCGTGCGGTCTCTTGTCGATGTCGTGTCGCAGGAAGACATGATACAGGATTCGGAATACATGCAAACATGTCTAGTGGCGGTACCAAAGTAAGGTTTTGTGATCACGTCCTTGTCATCATTTCTACTTGCACACCACTCATCTTATTTGATTCACAAGAACTCTAACGAAAGAGTGGAATGCGAAATATGAACGTCTGACGAGCATGGTAGTCCCGCGTTCGTCATCGTGAGTTACCGCGATGTCACGATGCCAGCACGTTTCTGATCGTTGCGTGTCGCAACCAGCGTTATTGCTTCCGATGATGAATATACCCTCTTTGGCGTCGTGATTTTCAAGAGGGTGCACGACGAGTTTGTGCAGAAATGCAGAGAGAACAAGTGCGTTGATCCGGGCGAATGAATATGAAAAGCTGTCAAACTGAGCGCCGAAGCGCCACAGATTCATCGTGCGTGACTTTGTGTACTCGGAAGAGCAGATAGACAAACAGCGAGAGGAGCTCGAGGTGGCGGATACTACCGAGAAGGAGCTTTGGGTGAGGCACCACGCAAGGCGTCCCTGGGCCACGCTTATTTTTCGCTTCTCTAGACGGAATTGTTAAGGCTGTCTAGGACGAACTTCTCAGAGTCCTTCCAGCTTCTGGTACACCTCAAGATCCTGCGGTTGTTCGTTGAGAGCGTCCTCCGATATGGTCTACCTGCGAACTACGTTGGACTTGCTATCAAGGTATGGGACACCTCTCGCCCTCTGAAGCTATGCTGATCGCCCACTCACCGCAGCCCGATCCAAAGTCGACCAAGAAGACGCTGTCAGTTTTGACAAACCAGTTTGCATACCTCGCCCCTCGTTCCGGCCGATCCAAGAAACAGAAAGGTAGCGGAGCAGATGAGTTCATTGGAGAGTATCAAGCACTTCTGGAACAGGAGTTCTTTGATTTTGTGTTGTACGAGGTACCATGGATCGTTTTCTGACACTACCTCCATGTATCATACCACCAGATAAATAGCTTTTATTAGCGGAAGGATAACAATATGGCCAACCCACTATTGTAGAAACTATCTGCCTATGTAATGTACAAAAAGCAAAAAGGGAAACAGAATCGCAGGAGATAGAGCAAAGAGACACAGCGACACAATATGACAATCCGGACATAGAAAAACAAAGATACTGGATAAAAGCTGTCGGATCCAACAATAACCTTACCAAGGCTAGGTGCATCAATTTGGTAGGCGTGTGGGCATCGCGGAGCAATGATTGATGGATGGCAGAAGCAACGCGACGGTCTGTCCGTCAAGTATGTGCGATCGTGAATGAGAAAAAAATGGGTGAGTGAGAGACTAGTTCAACCTTGAAAGAGAGAAGCGATATGTAGGGAAATGATGCCGTTGTGTGGTGGAGATGATGTGTGTGGTAGCATGACAGAGACGGAGTGATGATGGATGCGATGGGACGGGGTACCAAGTGGAGATGCAGATCTCCTGATACATGTTCCCAGATAAATAGAAATCCTGAATGGATAGGAGTCCCATGACAAGTGAGAGAGACAGAGACAAAGAATAACAGTCGGTTTCAGAGGGAATACCACATTCCTTCTGGAACAGGGTAAGACCATGTTCTCGACAGGGTAGTCCACCATATCAGTGCCTTTTTTCTCCTCTTCCGCGGTAAACTTGGTCCGTTCTCGTTTTTTTTATCTTTCGTTTTTCTCCTTTTGTATTTCGGAAGAGCTGGGGTAAAATAAGGATGTCGAAAGGGCGCATACGAACAGGGGCGACCCTCAGAGCCCAAGGTTCGACATCACCCGCGACACCTCGTCCACAACTTCCTCATCCATAACCCTCGCACTTCTCTGGGCAGAAGACCCGAGGATGGCCGATGGCCGGGGCGCATATACACTAGGGAACGAGGGTGCGGTGGCGCTCGTCGGACTCGAATTTCCCCCAGTACCTCCCCCTGTAGACGTTGTGGGCGATTCTGGAGGTTGAAGTCGCGAGGAGCCCTCGGTGATTCGCGAAAGGGAATACGTGAGATCAAGGGACTGTGCGCGATTTTGAAGAGATCGAGGTTTGGAAATCTGTTCCTTGATCTTGGACTCGAGGAGGGAATCTGAGCCCCGTTTCAGAGCATCCTCGGTATTCCGGGTTCGGGATGTGATTCCTGTGCCCTATAAAAGATTGATGCGGTGAGGTAATGGACTTGGAATTGCAGTAAAGTAAACCCTACGATTGGAGGTAATGGTGTCCAATAATCAAGCCCCGTCCCAGGTGGCCCATATGCTGATTGTGAATCCTCATGTTCGTCGAGGTCGTAAATGTATGCAGGAGCATTGAACAGCGCCTTTACATCTGGAGACGAATTTGCCAACCTCAGCCGTCGATCACCGAGGAACTCCGACGACCGAGTCAACTCGACTGACTCTGCGGAAATTAAATAATGAGTCTCCAGTCCGTGTCGAGCCATCTTTACATGGGATAGCGGATCAAGGGGGTGAACTCACCATGCCTTCTTGCAGTCGAAAGTACCTTGCTATCGAAGTGCGGGAATGCCTCGGCGAACGAGTCGCCCCTCTTGTGTGTGTGCGCCGTCGGTGAAGGGTACACCCTTACATTATGATTTAACAGGAATTGCTCGAGCATCTCCCTTGCCGCGAGTAGGAAATCGCTGTTTGACCTCTGACACCTAAATTTGAAGCTATACTCGCCCTGCGATTGACTCTGCGCCGTTTGCGGCGAGGCTTGGGAAGTGGATGGGTGGTCCAGCGAGGTGCTAGAGCCATTCGTAGAGTGAATGGGAGCAGGGGGTTTGAGATTCGGTGTGATTGATACTTGGAATTCACGTTTGACACGCTCGACAAATGCGACAAACTCCGGGGAGGCACAGACCACCGGTAAATCGAGACTAGGTGGAACTGCCATGTCCGCCTCGAATGGAACATGTTCCTGCTGATGGTAAGACAAGCAAGGCATGTGAGGTAACGAAAACTGACCAGTAGCATAGCAGCAGCAATCTGCACTTGGCTCTCGGGACCGAAAATCGTCACGACGTCCGAAGCCGTTTCTTTATCCGGGAACCGCACACGCGAGTTGGTCTTCGACTCGATATCGTGTATAAAGATAGCTTTTTCACCAAGTAATGTGCGGTGGTATCGGCGGGGGATCGATAGGGTCTCATTGACATAATCCTTGTCCTGGGGTCAGGTATATAGGCTGTTGCACTGAGTGCCGCGGCGACTCGACGCACCTTTGGGTTTACAATCTCCATAACCGATTGCTTCAGATTATCCAAATTGATCGCATTCTTGGACGGCGTTCTGGCCACGACGTTATCCTCATTATCGTTATACCCGCCCAACGCAGCAAACTCTTCTGCATTCGAAAACTTGACGTAAACTCCATACTTCTTCATGATCCTCTGAATGTTCCTTCCTCCGATACCAATAATACGCTTATGGTATGCCTCTGGAACATGGAAGGATATCTCAGCGGGAAGCTCCTCTTGCAGAAGCGTAAGACCAGTCAAGATTGAGGCATCGGAGCCGGAAAGATCAATAAGAAAGTTGTGATCGTTAAACGTCTCAAACTTTATTTTGACGGATGCTGATTGCATGATCTTATTTATCTTGCCGTTCTTCTTGCCCGAGATGAACTCGCGATGCTCGTTGGCGAGTTCAACCTGAAAGCGAATTTCGTGGTGGAATGCCTGTTGTTTTGTGCGGCGTGAATAATCGTGAATCTATTGGGGAATAAACAAAAACGTACCTTTACGAGATCCAAATCCAAGATCATGTTGACGGCCGCTCGGACTTCGTACTCGAGACCGTGCATCTCGAAACACATGCTCTTGAAGACGACTTCTGCGCCAGTCGTGAGCGAGATTTGTTTCAAGAGTGTCGTCACCTGCGAACTGTTGAGTGTCGCAGGCGGGAGGAGCAC
The DNA here is from genome assembly GCA_038090655.1 of Gastroboletus turbinatus. NCBI lineage: Eukaryota > Fungi > Basidiomycota > Agaricomycetes > Boletales > Boletaceae > Gastroboletus > Gastroboletus turbinatus. The sequence continues at coordinate 22,587 of JBBPND010000058.1, forward strand.
GTTGAATTGGATGGGAAGAAGCCAGAAAGACGCGACATAATATTGACAGGCCTGGTTGTACGAGATGAGACAACACAATACGAAAGAGATCAAAATTACACACAAGCTGCATTATCCCTCTGATCGTCCTCTGGACATTGACCCGGTGGTCGCCATATACAGTAATTAAGCTGGTCGAACTCCCGATGGGTGGGAACTGGATGAAAGTCGCATTGTCAGACATGATTGACTTGAGGTCTTCTGTCCGATCAAGGACCATCCAGTCGAGCTTGCGAGGAACGATGACAGTGTCGCGAGAGATAACGCTCTTACTCTGCGCACGATGAAATTAGCAGGGCTCACAAGCCTGCGGAAGCGAAACGAACCTTGTTTGCAGAGAGCTGGAACAACATATCTCTGGCTCTCTGAACGCCAAAAAACTCTCCGGTAATCCATATGACGTTTGGATTATGAGCCTGCTGATGTTGACTCCCTTGAGTGTGACCAGACTGAACACTGCCATTGGTGACGACCGACGACGAGACGAGATCGGAACCAACGAGACCCTGGAGAGGGGAAGGGCAATAAATATTGGTGGCAGTTTCCTCTTGAATGGATTGAAGCACATGGCGTTTGCGGCCGGCAATGATGGCATGTAGTTTTTGATCAATCTCACAAGGTTCTGCATGCAAACCGCTCTATAAATGGAGTGAGAGAAAGACGAGGAGAAAAATAGAGAGACGGACGAGTTCATCCAACATGACCAAGAGCCTGACCCTTGCCAGCTCTGTCGCGTCGCCTTGACCGGTGACGACGAGCTCACAAACACGCTCAGTTTCGAGACCGGTCCAACCCGCGCTGGAGGAAATGCCGTCGGGAGGTGTTCGGCTTGAGAGGGAAAGAGGGGAGTTTACGACGGCGATGTGGGCATAGGTGAGAGAGGCGATTTCGTCGAGTTTGCGGCGTACGTCGGGTTTGAGTGTGGGTTTTGAAGAGGAGGAGTCGAGAATGTCAGAACGGGGCACCTTGATGGCGGTGCGATGCTGAAGAGGGGGGTGAGCAAGAGGGGTTAAGGAGAGGCGGCGAGAGAGGGGACTGACCTGGACAGGGCTGTCTTTCAGGAGAATACCACGGGCCAGCATGACCTGTTGGTATGCGCCAGAGATGTAAAAATTCCAACTGCGACCGCCGTCTGAGAGGAGGTAGGAGAGTTGTACATTGTGGAGAGACCTTGCAAGGATGGCGAGCTTCTCGACGGTCTCGGAGTCAGCCTGATTCGAGGGAGAAGGCTGAGTTGCGGGGAGGGGGAGTGCGGAGGGAAAGTTTTCAGGGAGATGAGGGATGTGGGGAGGGAGACGGGGGTCATGGGCGTCGAAGGAGGAGGAGGGCGAGTGAAGATGGCGGGGCCTGCGGGGGTGGGTGAAGGATATGGAGTAGATGTCCATCTCTGGTGGGTGATGATGGAGGAAGGAGAACAAATGCGGGTAGCGGGCGGAAGAAGAAACGAGGGGTATGCTTCTCTCGGATTAGGAGGAGGGTATTCACTCCTCAGCGCCAAAGTCGCCCTCGCTGCGGACTGAACAACGCAGTGCGGGTCGTTTGCAGCTCTGGCACGGATGTCGTTGTCAACGAAGGGTCGGTGACGCGCTCTATTCGATGCTCGTCGTGCTCCTTGTCGTCGTCGTGGTCGACGTTCTGACTGCGATGGAGAGATTCTTTTTCTGGCGGTCGATTGCCGTTATTATTTTATTTTATTATAAATGCATAAATAATGTAGTATTATTAATCATACAATCACGGTCATGTCGAGCCAGTCTGAGGAGTGGTCCGTTCTCCAGGTCCGTGCCCGTGCTCGTCATCGTCATCGTCGTCCCCGCCGATCCTGACCCGCCCCGCAGTCGATCCACCCGACGATCTGCATCTCCAACGAGGATGCGATCGTCACCCTTCTCGTCCCCGTCGAGCTCGGCCTCGACACTCTTCTCCGCATCTTCCCCGTTCCACACGACACCTACCTCTCCTCCTCTCCCTTCTTCGTCCCCGCCGATGTTCCCTCTCACACTACCTCCATCTCCGTCCTCCCACCCCTCCACCTCCGTATCGCTCTCCCTCCCTTGTACCCCTCCCACGCTCACCCCATAATCCAGTCCCTCCAGGCTACCTCCGCCTGGTTACCCCCACCCACATTCGCCCTCATCAAGGAACGCATGACCGCAATGTGGTCCCCAGGAGACGATTCAGGCGTTCTCTACACCTGGGTCGAGTGGATACGCACAGGTGATTTCTTGGCAGACATCGGATTGCTCGCCGACGACAAGCGTTCCATCCAGTACGTCGTCCCTTCCTCTTCTCTCATTCGCTCATCCCGTCCCATCCTTCCATCCTCAGAATCCCCCATCCGTCCCCACAGCTCCTCCTCACTCCGCTCCTCGCCTATGCTTCCTCATCCAAATCAGACGAATTTGCACATGCCTCCTATCTATGCGCGATATGTCTGTCAGAACGCAAGGGCACTCACTGTATCGCCCTCTCATGCGGTCACGTCTTTTGTAGAGCATGTCTGGTCGACATGTGGGGACTACATGTCAAGGAGGGCCAGGTCTCTCATGTCGGTTGTCCTGAACCCAACTGTGGGAAAATCGATGCAAAGGATGCAGATGGTCTCCGTGAAGCAACAGAGGATGAAGTCAGAGCTGTCCTATCGGAGAATGAGCTCAGCAGATGGAAATGGCTCCGCAAAAAACGCGATCTCGAGCGTGATCCAACCATGATCCACTGTCCGATGGAATACTGTCAGGAACCCGTCCCAAAACCTCAATCAGATACATCGAGAATTGGTGGCTCTGACGAAGAGGAGTCCGGCTGGGCGCGTCTGCGCACCTGTGCTGCATGCGGTTACTCTTTTTGTGCTTTTTGTAGACGTACTTGGTATGCCCTCACGCATCGTCTCCATGTCTCTGTTGATCATCGCTACCAGGCACGGGCCTCACACTCCTTGCCCGCTCCCTCTCACTTCCAAATTCATCCTCGAATACCTCTCGGCCCTGCCGGATTCCTCCAATCGCCGTGCTATAGAACGCCGATACGGTCGCAGTAATGTGCTCAAACTTGTCAGGCAGCACGAGGAAGAGCAAGAGAACAGGAAATGGATGGATTCGAGCACGATGGCTTGCCCTGGTTGTGAAATAAGAGTCGAGAAATCAATGGGTTGTAATCATGTGCGTACAACTCTACTTCATATCCTCGGCCAGCAGGGTTTCGTGGTGCTTGCGATCCCTTTACACTTGTTCCGATCACTTACAGCATTCTGCATTATGCATTACACCAAACACTTGCCCCTGACCACTAACCTCACAGATGACCTGTGCCAAATGTGGAACTCACTTTTGTTACCGCTGTGGTGCGAAGATACCTGGAGCAAATCCATATCAGCATTTCTCCACGCCGCATACACCCTGCTTCTCGAAACTATTTGACTTTGTCCCGAGTGCAGAGGATGAGTGGCAGCCGGTAGAAGGTTTCGAATTTATTTGATCGATCTTAACAAATAACCTTTGACAATTGTGAGTAGTCGAGGGGGATCTGATCTAGAACAGATGATTGCAGCCGAAAATTTAGTTCCGTTTACGCACCGGTTGAGAGGAGATGCTTTGAGGTTTGATGATGTAGTGATCTCCTGGAGAATGACACCCATGCGACTATCGACGGCCGGTTTCATAGATGGGCTGGTCACCAGACTATCATGCGATTCAGACCTTTCACACTGCACAGTCTATACTACATTTGCAAAGCCTTAATCAAGGTGCCACTGTAGTTCTTGAGCATGAGGATCATGTTTTTGAAGCTCCACGTACGAGTTTGCCTGCCGTATTGTTCTCAAAATAATACACTTCAATTTAGGTTGTTTTTGTTGAGCATGCCTATTAGCCTATATGTACAGTAGTTCAATTTGCTAGCCGGGGTCCCATTCAAGTCTACATCTTACGACTGGCCAAGAGGCTCATAACTAATTCACATCAGCCGGGAAGAATCAACGAGGATATAACCTGGAGTAATTCGTTCCAGAGAGCAGTTCATGCCACAAGCAGAAAAACGCTGTTTTGTCGACGCGTAGTTGCGCATAACCTCTGACAATACACGGCGACGGTGCACATGACGAATACCACACGCTCTGTTCATACCCTTGTGCGCCTCCTTAAATCGTCCACGGACCCACCCTCCACCCCAGGACCCTCCAAGATTGAGATAGCCTGTCTTGCTTGGTCAGATCCATCTTTCGGCGCCCCGAATAAGGGTGAAGTCATCGGGGAATGGATACTCACCCTGCTTGGACAAGCAAAGAAAACGAGGCGAGAAAGGAGTGTAAATTCCACCTCTGATCCCATCACAGATGCTAGGTATTGGACTTTGCTTTGCAGCGTCCTTACTACCCCGCCTCCAACGGCCGCACGGCCCGTAAGGACTTGGCTCCTTCCCCTGCTGAGTCGGTTACAACTCGACACAATCGTCATCGAGTTGCTCGCCCTTCAGTCCTCGCAAGTACTTTCCCCAGCTCGAGCTGCGCTCGCCATCCTTTGGCCCTTGTCGGAAAAGAAGATCGGAGTTGATGCGCTAGGGGAGTGTCTCAGTGCTGTTTTCGATGCTTGTATGGAGTGGGGGCGTGTAGACGATGATTTGGGTTGGATTTGTTCAGCTGTCGTCGGTGCATACAGGAACACGCTAGCAAATGCAGGGAACAAAAAAAAAGTGAGTGTCTCATCGGTCGTCGGTGAATTGCACCAGACCTTGGTAAATCGTGGATCTCACGACTGAATCTCTCTCCCATGATCGTCCAGCTCTACAATTCCTTTCTTACCACCCACCTTTCTTCCTGGCTTTGCACCATTTGCACCACTCCTTCCCTTGTTGGTCCCTCGCCTACAAAACAGCTCCAAGACAGTATATATACTGCAGGCACAGATACCCTCTTCTCTCTCGAGGCTCTCAAACAGCCGCTTGACACACTATTTGCTGCCTTGTCCTCGTCCGCGTCTCTCATTTCCTCGCTCCTGCCCGTTCTCTCGAAAGTCTTCACTTCTTTTCTAAGCGCGACACATAGACATAGGTCTGCGCTCTTTGTCTCTGCATCTAGCGCTGTCGGCGGAAAAGAAGAAGTTAGGAAAAGAGGAATGGATTTCATAGGAAGATGCTGGACCCTAATTTGGAGTTCTGCGAGCCTTCAAGAGGATTTTGAAATAGAGAAGTGGAGGTCCGTTATTGGTGTTTTCGGGATTGTTGAAAAAGAGCGCCTCTTCCGTGCGTACCCCACCCGTGGCGCGCATATTGGCACGACAGACGGCGAATATGGAGGGGAACTTGCTTTGGGCGAGGCGAGGGACAAAGCCGTTGAGATCTTGGAAACCGTAAATGCCTCTTCCAAAGGTAAGTTGGTTGCATGGTTTTCATTCCAAACCTAACACATGTGAGCAGACTCTCAAGCAGAACTAGTAGCTCTCTCTACACGGCTTTTGGACGTCCTCGTTCGGATTGAATACGACTTGGTGGGATCTGTATTGGAGAGAGTACTCTCCGCTTTAATCAATGTGAGTAATCTCCGTATACTCTTTTGCGATTCCAAGTCAGCCCTTATCACCAGGTTCCACCGCCACTATTTCCCCTTGTGACAACACAAGCCTCGGAATTTCTTACCCATGTGCTCGAATATCACACTAAAACACGTACAGTACACACGTACGCGTTGGCCCTTCTGGGCGCTGTGGTTGCAAGCTACTCTTCTTCCACCTCTTGGACATCCTCATCTCTGTCCATGAAGAGCGCTTTCCCCCTCGCATACCACCTACCTGCTCTTGCGCGTGCCCTGCACACATCATTAATACCCACTCAGACTACACCTTTGGCAATTGCTGTACTTCAAGCAGCCGAAAATGCTTGGAAAACTTTCAAGGATGTGTACCAAGAAGAGGAAAGGGCTACTAAAAAACGGAAGGTTACTGAGGACACGGGTAAGAGCGGACGCGAGACAAGATTGGTGCAGGCTCAGGCTCGAGTGTTCTCTTACACGGGCCGTGTTGCGGGGACAATTCTCTCCAATTTACCCGCAAATGCCTACACCAAGGACGGGGAATATTCTCTGGGACATTTTTGGGGCGAGGTTGGGAAGTTGGGGTGGACCGTCACTTGGGATTGTCTGAAGGAAGGGATTGGAAATGGCGGGGAACATGACGTGGTGAAAGGTAGAGACAGCAAGAAACGAAAGCATGCGGTCGAAACAGGCCCTCCCTCTGCACTGTATCCTCACATTGTGACATCTGCCGCCCTTCGATTCCTATACGATGTCCGTGCTCGGGCGTCTTTTCTACTTGGGGATTGCGACTGGCTCGGAGAAGCGCATGTAGGAGCACTGTTGAATGTTGCACGAGATGAGGCGTCGGATCCAGAGCTGGTCCTTGAAACGGTACGTGGGTTACTTGTCGTGACTCTTGGCTGCCCTATCCCATGTTTCTTATCCACTTCTGCACCAGATTCGGACCCTCCTTTGGCATATCTGGTACACACATGACTGCGAATCACATAAACAGATGGAGACGCAGCCAATCTTCACTGTGATACTCGACATCCTCACTGCTCGTTCCTTGTCCAAATCAAAGTGGTCTGGTGTATCGGCCGCTCTCACTCGCGACAATTTGGGCCTCGCAGTCCTGTATGTATTGACGGATAGATGGATCGACGTTCTCGAGTGAGTTAGCTTCTCTATGAAAGTAGAGGAGGTAGGAGTACCTTTCATCTGACTGGTTGGTGGTTGGCAGCGCGCTAGCCTCGACGGAAAACCTGGAGAGACTCATTTCACTGCTTCTCGCCGCATCTCTTGATCTGCCCGATGAAGATACTCGAGATAGTCCTGATGAGATTGATCTGCAACGAGACCATGTTGTCATCACATTACGTGGTATTCTTCTCAATCTCCTCCGAAATGCACAATTCTGGGAGCTACATAATATCCGAGGTCCGTCACTCCGTCTACCGGCTCGATTTTAGTCTAAGTTTGAATTAACAGCCGTATTTCTATCATCTATACTGGCCCTGACCGCACCACTCTCTTCTTACTGTTTTCCCACCACTGGAGTCGAGTCACCTTTACCCACAACCACAGCAGCTCAAACTGAGCTCACTGCCGCATGCAATGTATACAAACTCCTTCATTATATGCCTCCAGAGTACTTCACTCGTCCCGTGCGTGCTGAGCTGGTCAAGAGGGCCATGGCTGGTGACGTCCAAATTTGCACAGAGTTAGAGGGCGTAAACGCGCAAAGAAATAAAGTGAAGTGGATGGATGTGGATGGAAGTAATGCGAGGCTTCGGGGGGGATCTCATACGGAGGCGATGGGCGACGGGGTCCCGGCAGAGGAATTGAAAAAATGGTCTCGCCGACTCACGTTTGTTCGGGTCTTTTTGCAGCGCATGGGGCAACTTCTGAATATATCCAACCACACCGTGAGTTTTATATTCTTACTTTGTACTGTGCTCATGCAGAATATGTATGAAGACTTCCTTGGCTCTTGTCAACCATCTGCTCAGCTCTCCGTCATGCATATCTTCCCCTTTGAAGACACTCACAGGTGTCACCCTCGATTTGATACAATTACACGTCATGTGCGTTCCGACTTTCTCTCTCTCTGCATGTTGACAATGATTTCTGCCATAGGAGCCTCCTTCGCTCACAGGAACCGGAGGCAGTAGTATCCATCTCCAGCGCCATATCTACGCTTATAGCCGCTAGACCGTTTTCACAGCCGAAATCTCAGGAGACATGGACGCATATCGTCGTTCAATCAAGCGTCCTCAAACTTATCGAGCGTTTGACGGGTGACTTTGATCCCGCTAGGTACGGTCTCATGATAAATTCCGCATGTTAGTGATAAGATGAACACACTACAGTCTGCCCGATCGGGTTAAACGCGTGTTGAAGACACTTCTCGAGGCTCTGGAGTCTGCACTTTTACCACACGCTCGGAGATTAGCGGATAGAGATGCCACCGAGCTAGATCAGTTCCTCTCAAGCGAACGAATCAACGCATGGTGTCGTACCTTGTTGTTGACGCGGTGGCTAGGGATGAATTGTGCGTTCATCAAGGGTCACCTAGTCACTGTATCTGACTCTCTTCTAGCTCAAGTTGCTTCAACTCCGTTTGGGCTGAAATTGGCGACATCAATGATTCGTAGTGAAAATTCTGCTAGACTGGATTCTGAGATTTGTTCAAGTGTCCTCGGGCTTCTGTTTGAGGAGCTCTGGTGTATGCGTGACGTCTCCCATCGTGTTCACCTCGATGTCCTTGTCGGTTTTTATGTAGTCAAAGGTGGTGACCGGGGTTCTGATAGTGCGGCATTTTTCTTCTATGCCTCTATCTCGTGCTCCTAACTCTATCTTAAAAGTCGAACAAATCATGGACGGTCACGTCGCACAAGCCTCGAAGAAATTGTCCATCGAAGACTTTTCTTACTTATTAGATATCCTGGCAGAAGGGATCGGAGGAAGCGGACTCCAAGTGGGTCAGCGTGAACGCTTGATTCGTCTCGGCAAGGTCATGCTACATGACGCACCACAAGGTAGATTTGATCCCATAAGTAAATGTTTTCGTGTTACCGATAAACGTTCGCAGGCACGTTAAAGATCATTCAGAACTTTGCGACGCGCTGCTTCAATTTGTTCGCTGACCGAGAGGAGATTTACGGGGGTTCATCACATCTAAAAATGCAATACCTAGAATTTATTGCGAGGCATTGTTCAGATCGGGTGCGCATTCCTCGGTGTGATTCTGGACTAATCTGCTGACGTTGAATCACAGCCAGCAGCCGTTCGCTCCGTGGATCTCGGCACTATATGGTCACTCCTTAACAAAATACTCTCTGGTTCCCCAGAGCACGACGCTGCGACAGCGTTCCCTATTTTCCACCACATCGTCACTATCATTGGTGCACTCATTCGACTGCGACGCGATCTTGTCGTGCATACCCTTCCTCACCTCAGCCTTGTCCTTCGCCAGTTGATCATGCTCAGCCGGAAGATACGTGCCCAGCTCGGTGCAAAACAGAGCAAGATCGTCACAGATACATTCCCATCGTGGCTATCTGCCTCCCAACCTTTATCCACGGACGAAGCGCGCGCACTCGCTCGTCTCCTCACCTCGCTTACCACCAAAACTGTCCCAAGAACGTACGCCCATCCATCGACGTCCACCGAATCGCAGAAAGCAGAGTCCCTCGCGAAGCCGTTTTCGAAACACGCGTCATACGTCCTCGTCGCGTACGTGGACGCGTTCAACGATCCATTGTGTATCATAAACGCAGAGATGAGGAGGGATCTCGAACCTGGGTTGTTTGCTTTGTGTGAGATGGTGGGGGAACATAATCGGGACGCTCTGATGGTGTCCGCGCTGGATTCGGGTGGGAAAACGATCATCAAGTCTCTTTGGAGGGAATACGAAAAACAGCGGTATGTAGGCAAGGGTTAAGATCACTTGTTGGCGGGGACGTTTAGATCGATCCGACGAATCTGTCATTTGCTTATTGAAACATCTGCGATTACATGGGCCCCCGGGTCGTGAAGTAAGGGTGAGACCGGCGTGACTGTGCGGGTACACTTGTACTTCATACCTTGCCATCAGCGTGAGTCATTTCGGTTCGCATCATCCCTCTCTTTTCCTGCGTCCTGTGCGCGTTGGCATCACGGCCCTTGCACAACTCACATTTGTTGCATGCGGCATTTCGTGATACCTGTGATACATGATTCAAGACTACAAATGTTCCAAGGCTCTCACAGTCGGGCAATGACATGCCGTCGAAGAGCACCAACACAAAAGATATACATGATTCAGGTTCATTTGGGTTCTACCACTAGGAACGTATTACGTGTCTAGGTTGGCTTGGTAGCCTTGACATATACATCCCGGAAAGGATTCTGCTTCTTGGGTGGTGCCTGATCGGGCGTCCACCCTGCCTTTGCCTTCTCTTCCTTCAATTCCCTCATGAGGTCAAGGATGTCTTCGACCGCTTGGGGAGAGCTCTGGATGTGCACCACGATACGAGACCCGTTGATCTTGATGGGTTTCTCAAGCGCAGCGGCACGCTCGACGACCTCCCAGTACTCCACACCGATAGTAGATGGGTCGTAAAACAACTTGTTGGTACCAATCGTCAGATATTATCGTTCCGATAATAAATACAAATGTCAGGTGACGCACTATGCAAGTTTCAGCGGGACTTAGGATCCCGACTCCGATAGATTCCAGACCCTGCTGCATGTGCTTAGCAAGCGCATGGACACGAGGGAGAAGTGGGAAGTTGTGGGTGAGCGCATAGGCAGCGCAGCCGACCAGGTAACCCGTCTGACGCATTCCGCCGCCAAAAAGCTTCCTGAACCACCGTGCCTTGGTGATGAAGGCATTTGTGCCAACCAAACATGTCCCGATTGGCGCACCTGGAGAACGGTGATCAGCACTATAATGCGGGTGAAAAAAAAAAAAATAGATCTTACCGAGGCCCTTGGAAAGGCACAGGCTAACGGAGTCAAAGGGGTCACAGATTTCTTTCATAGACAGTCCTGTTTCGACAGCAACATGCCAGATCCGTGCTCCGTCAAGGTGCATAATGATGTCCTGAGCATGCGCATTCTTCGAAATCTCCAATACATCCTTCTGAGGGATGATGGTCCCGTTGAGGGTATTCTCCAGCGCGATGACCCGCGTCGGCGCGCTGAATACAGTCAAATTGAAGTGAGATTTGATTTCGGCCGACCTGGAAGGAGGCCTTACACGTGCACGTCCGTTCCAGACACGATGTGTGACTCGATGTCTTCCCACGTCAGATGGTGACCTATCAACTCAACGATGACTATCACCTCGACGTCCTTATTTTATCAGAACCCACCGTTCTCAGGGAAGATAGGGATGCTGTTGGCTTGCGAGTGGAATGCAGCACCGCCGGCCTCCATCCTAACCCACCGTGAGTACACGAGGGAGTGCGTGAACGATCCCATCTACTCACCGATAGATATGGGCGCGGGCGTCAGTGATGACAGAGTGAGGCGGCTGCTGGAGGTGCGTCCGCAGAGCGATTTGGTTGGACATCGTTCCAGAGGGTAAGAAGAGACCAGCTTCCTTCCCGGTCATGTTGGCGATGTGCGCCTCGAGGGCAGCGGTGGAGTCGTCAAAATAGACATCGTCGCCAAGTGAAGCACGGAGTGCATATTCGTTCATCTGTTTCGTTGGGACTGTTGAACTTGGATTCAGTTCATGTCCGTCGATCGATCGATGCCACATGCGTATCTACCTGTGATTGTGTCCGCTACCGCCGATGGACGGGCTTCGTTTCAATGACCAGATGGGTATATCATTACGAGGGGACTCACAGAGAAAGGCTCTCGATATCTCTTGGAGCTTGAGTGCATTGTCGACCTCTTGATTCTTGGTGAGGACGTCGCACTTGACCTCGTCGAAGAGCTGGGCAAGTCTCAGATCTGGCACGGACGGCATTCGGAGACGGAACTAAACTGCATGACTGGCAGACGAATTTATAGATGTTCATCGGCTGGGAGTTTGCTCACTTGATCTCTCTTGCGGAACTCCGGGGCCGGTGTTTGTAGTCCAGTGGGCGTCTATAACTTGATTCTATTACTGGTTTCGTGAAAAATAACATTGTGCAAAAGTCGTATATGCAAAGGAGTGAGGCCGGCATGGATGCAACATTATACGGTAGAAAACAAAAACAAAAAAAAAGTCCATGGATGCTTCCCACAAATCAGCGAAATATCGTCGATGGTAGCACCAATCAACACAAGATGGGATAAAATGGATACGAGGGCATAGAAAACTATCGAAAATCGCGTTCCCTGACTCGCCGACGCTCCGCTTCCCTCCTTCCACTAATCGCGCGCCAGACGTGAGATGGTGAAAACACTGAGAATGACGACAGCGAGAGCGCCTATACTCGCAGGAAGTAATAGGTCTTTGGGGATACCCAACACGAGTTCCTGCTGCGGTGGCACATGAACCTGGGGAGGGGGAGTGACGGGTAGTTCTGGGACAGCCTCAGCTGGCTTCTCGATTGCCTTCACCACCTCTTGTGGGGGGGTCGTGACCTCGG